>OZ038403.1:15998479-16157943 GCA_964036045.1 Eutreptiella sp. 'Long Island Sound 2002'
GATGTCCCCATGGATGTCCCCATTGATGTCCCCATGGATGTCCCCATGGATGTCCCCATTGATGTCCCCATGGATGTCCCCATGGATGTCCCCATGGATGTCCCCATGGATGTCCCCATTGATGTCCCCATGGATGTCCCCATGGATGTCCCCATGGATGTCCCCATTGATGTCCCCATGGATGTCCCCATGGATGTCCCCATGGATGTCCCCATGGATGTCCCCATGGATGTCCCCATGGATGTCCCCACGGATGTCCCCATTGATGTCCCCATGGATGTCCCCATGGATGTCCCCATGGATGTCCCCATTGATGTCCCCATGGATGTCCCCATGGATGTCCCCATGGATGTCCCCATGGATGTCCCCCTGGATGTCCCCATGGATGTCCCCATGGATGTCCCCATGGATGTCCCCATTGATGTCCCCATGGATGTCCCCATGGATGTCCCCATGGATGTCCCCATGGAAGTCCCCATGGATGTCCCCATGGATGTCCCCATTGATGTCCCCATGGATGTCCCCATGGATGTCCCCATGGATGTCCCCATTGATGTCCCCATGGATGTCCCCATGGATGTCCCCATTGATGTCCCCATGGATGTCCCCATGGATGTCCCCATGGATGTCCCCATGGATGTCCCCATGGATGTCCCCATGGATGTCCCCATGGATGTCCCCATGGATGTCCCCATGGACGTCCCCATTGATGTCCCCATTGATGTCCCCATGGATGTCCCCATGGATGTCCCCATGGATGTCCCCATGGATGTCCCCATGGATGTCCCCATGGATGTCCCCATGGATGTCCCCATTGATGTCCCCATGGATGTCCCCATGGATGTCCCCATGGATGTCCCCATGGATGTCCCCATGGATGTCCCCATTGATGTCCCCATGGATGTCCCCATGGATGTCCCCATGGATGTCCCCATGGATGTCCCCATGGATGTCCCCATGGATGTCCCCATTGATGTCCCCATGGATGTCCCCATGGATGTCCCCATGGATGTCCCCATTGATGTCCCCATGGATGTCCCCATGGATGTCCCCATGGATGTCCCCATGGATGTCCCCATGGATGTCCCCACGGATGTCCCCATTGATGTCCCCATGGATGTCCCCATGGATGTCCCCATGGATGTCCCCATTGATGTCCCCATGGATGTCCCCATTGATGTCCCCATGGATGTCCCCATGGATGTCCCCATGGATGTCCCCATGGATGTCCCCATGGATGTCCCCATGGATGTCCCCATGGAAGTCCCCATGGATGTCCCCATGGATGTCCCCATTGATGTCCCCATGGATGTCCCCATGGATGTCCCCATTGATGTCCCCATGGATGTCCCCATGGATGTCCCCATGGATGTCCCCATGGATGTCCCCATGGATGTCCCCATGGATGTCCCCATGGATGTCCCCATTGATGTCCCCATGGATGTCCCCATGGATGTCCCCATGGATGTCCCCATGGAAGTCCCCATGGATGTCCCCATGGATGTCCCCATTGATGTCCCCATGGATGTCCCCATGGATGTCCCCATGGATGTCCCCATTGATGTCCCCATGGATGTCCCCATGGATGTCCCCATTGATGTCCCCATGGATGTCCCCATGGATGTCCCCATGGATGTCCCCATGGATGTCCCCATGGATGTCCCCATGGATGTCCCCATGGATGTCCCCATGGATGTCCCCATGGACGTCCCCATTGATGTCCCCATGGATGTCCCCATGGATGTCCCCATGGATGTCCCCATGGATGTCCCCATGGATGTCCCCATGGATGTCCCCATGGATGTCCCCATGGATGTCCCCATGGATGTCCCCATGGATATCCCCATGGATGTCCCCATTGATGTCCCCATTGATGTCCCCATGGATGTCCCCATGGATGTCCCCATGGATGTCCCCATGGATGTCCCCATTGATGTCCCCATGGATGTCCCCATGGATGTCCCCATTGATGTCCCCATGGATGTCCCCATGGATGTCCCCATGGATGTCCCCATCGATGTCCCCATGGATGTCCCCATGGATGTCCCCATGGATGTCCCCATTGATGTCCCCATTGATGTCCCCATGGATGTCCCCATGGATGTCCCCATGGATGTCCCCATGGATGTCCCCATTGATGTCCCCATGGATGTCCCCATGGATGTCCCCATGGATGTCCCCATGGATGTCCCCATGGATGTCCCCATGGATGTCCCCATGGATGTCCCCATGGATGTCCCCATGGATGTCCCCATGGATGTCCCCATGGATGTCCCCATGGATGTCCCCATGGATGTCCCCATGGATGTCCCCATTGATGTGCCCATGGATGTCCCCAGGGATGTCCCCATGGATGTCCCCATGGATGTCCCCATGGATGTCCCCATGGATGTCCCCATGGATGTCCCCATTGATGTCCCCATGGATGCCCCCATGGATGTCCCCATGGATGTCCCCATGGATGTCCCCATGGATGTCCCCATGGATGTCCCCATGGATGTCCCCATGGATGTCCCCATGGATGTCCCCATGGATGTCCCCATGGATGTCCCCATTGATGTCCCCATGGATGTCCCCATGGATGTCCCCATGGATGTCCCCATTGATGTCCCCATGGATGTCCCCATGGATGTCCCCATGGATGTCCCCATTGATGTCCCCATGGATGTCCCCATGGATGTCCCCATGGATGTCCCCAGGGATGTCCCCATGGATGTCCCCATGGATGTCCCCATTGATGTCCCCATGGATGTCCCCATGGATGTCCCCATGGAAGTCCCCATGGATGTCCCCATGGATGTCCCCATTGATGTCCCCATGGATGTCCCCATGGATGTCCCCATGGATGTCCCCATTGATGTCCCCATGGATGTCCCCATGGATGTCCCCATGGATGTCCCCATGGATGTCCCCATGGATGTCCCCACGGATGTCCCCATTGATGTCCCCATGGATGTCCCCATGGATGTCCCCATGGATGTCCCCATTGATGTCCCCATGGATGTCCCCATGGATGTCCCCATGGATGTCCCCATGGATGTCCCAATGGATGTCCCCATGGATGTCCCCATGGATGTCCCCATGGATGTCCCCATTGATGTCCCCATGGATGTCCCCATGGATGTCCCCATGGATGTCCCCATGGAAGTCCCCATGGATGTCCCCATGGATGTCCCCATTGATGTCCCCATGGATGTCCCCATGGATGTCCCCATGGATGTCCCCATTGATGTCCCCATGGATGTCCCCATGGATGTCCCCATTGATGTCCCCATGGATGTCCCCATGGATGTCCCCATGGATGTCCCCATGGATGTCCCCATGGATGTCCCCATGGATGTCCCCATGGATGTCCCCATGGATGTCCCCATGGACGTCCCCATTGATGTCCCCATGGATGTCCCCATGGATGTCCCCATGGATGTCCCCATGGATGTCCCCATGGATGTCCCCATGGATGTCCCCATGGATGTCCCCATGGATGTCCCCATGGATGTCCCCATGGATATCCCCATGGATGTCCCCATTGATGTCCCCATTGATGTCCCCATGGATGTCCCCATGGATGTCCCCATGGATGTCCCCATGGATGTCCCCATTGATGTCCCCATGGATGTCCCCATGGATGTCCCCATTGATGTCCCCATGGATGTCCCCATGGATGTCCCCATGGATGTCCCCATGGATGTCCCCATTGATGTCCCCATGGATGTCCCCATGGATGTCCCCATGGATGTCCCCATTGATGTCCCCATGGATGTCCCCATGGATGTCCCCATGGATGTCCCCATGGATGTCCCCATGGATGTCCCCACGGATGTCCCCATTGATGTCCCCATGGATGTCCCCATGGATGTCCCCATGGATGTCCCCATTGATGTCCCCATGGATGTCCCCATGGATGTCCCCATGGATGTCCCCATGGATGTCCCCCTGGATGTCCCCATGGATGTCCCCATGGATGTCCCCATGGATGTCCCCATTGATGTCCCCATGGATGTCCCCATGGATGTCCCCATGGATGTCCCCATGGAAGTCCCCATGGATGTCCCCATGGATGTCCCCATTGATGTCCCCATGGATGTCCCCATGGATGTCCCCATGGATGTCCCCATTGATGTCCCCATGGATGTCCCCATGGATGTCCCCATTGATGTCCCCATGGATGTCCCCATGGATGTCCCCATGGATGTCCCCATGGATGTCCCCATGGATGTCCCCATGGATGTCCCCATGGATGTCCCCATGGATGTCCCCATGGACGTCCCCATTGATGTCCCCATTGATGTCCCCATGGATGTCCCCATGGATGTCCCCATGGATGTCCCCATGGATGTCCCCATGGATGTCCCCATGGATGTCCCCATGGATGTCCCCATTGATGTCCCCATGGATGTCCCCATGGATGTCCCCATGGATGTCCCCATGGATGTCCCCATGGATGTCCCCATTGATGTCCCCATGGATGTCCCCATGGATGTCCCCATGGATGTCCCCATTGATGTCCCCATGGATGTCCCCATGGATGTCCCCATGGATGTCCCCATGGATGTCCCCATGGATGTCCCCATGGATGTCCCCATGGATGTCCCCATGGATGTCCCCATGGATGTCCCCATTGATGTCCCCATGGATGTCCCCAGGGATGTCCCCATGGATGTCCCCATGGATGTCCCCATGGATGTCCCCATGGATGTCCCCATGGATGTCCCCATTGATGTCCCCATTGATGCCCCCATGGATGTCCCCATGGATGTCCCCATGGATGTCCCCATGGATGTCCCCATGGATGTCCCCATGGATGTCCCCATGGATGTCCCCATGGATGTCCCCATGGATGTCCCCATGGATGTCCCCATTGATGTCCCCATGGATGTCCCCATGGATGTCCCCATGGATGTCCCCATTGATGTCCCCATGGATGTCCCCATGGATGTCCCCATGGATGTCCCCATTGATGTCCCCATGGATGTCCCCATGGATGTCCCCATGGATGTCCCCAGGGATGTCCCCATGGATGTCCCCATGGATGTCCCCATTGATGTCCCCATTGATGCCCCCATGGATGTCCCCATGGATGTCCCCATGGATGTCCCCATGGATGTCCCCATGGATGTCCCCATGGATGTCCCCATGGATGTCCCCATGGATGTCCCCATGGATGTCCCCATGGATGTCCCCATGGATGTCCCCATGGATGTCCCCATGGATGTCCCCATGGATGTCCCCATGGATGTCCCCATGGATGTCCCCATGGATGTCCCCATGGATGTCCCCATGGATGTCCCCATTGATGTCCCCATGGATGTCCCCATGGATGCCCCCATTGATGTCCCCATTGATGTCCCCATGGATGTCCCCATGGATGTCCCCATGGATGTCCCCATGGATGTCCCCATGGATGTCCCCATGGATGTCCCCATGGATGTCCCCATTGATGTCCCCATGGATGTCCCCATGGATGTCCCCATGGAAGTCCCCATGGAAGTCCCCATGGAAGTCCCCATGGATGTCCCCATGGATGTCCCCATGGATGTCCCCATGGATGTCCCCATGGATGTCCCCATGGATGTCCCCATGGATGTCCCCATGGACGTCCCCATGGATGTCCCCATGGATGTCCCCATGGATGTCCCCATTGATGTCCCCATGGATGTCCCCATTGATGTCCCCATTGATGTCCCCATGGATGTCCCCATGGATGTCCCCATGGATGTCCCCATTGATGTCCCCATGGATGTCCCCATGGATGTCCCCATGGATGTCCCCATGGATGTCCCCATGGATGCCCCCATTGATGTCCCCATTGATGTCCCCATGGATGTCCCCATGGATGTCCCCATGGATGTCTTCATCGATGTCCCCATGGATGTTCCCATGGATGTCCCCATTGATGTCCCCATTGATGTTTCCATGGATGTCCCCATGGATGTCCCCATGGATGTCCCCATGGATGTCCCCATTGATGTCCCCATTGATGTCCCCATGGATGTCCCCATGGATGTCCCCATGGATGTCCCCATGGATGTCCCCATGGATGTCCCCATGGATGTCCCCATGGATGTCCCCATGGATGTCCCCATGGATGTCCCCATGGATGTCCCCATGGATGTCCCCATGGATGTCCCCATGGATGTCCCCATGGATGTCCCCATGGATGTCCCCATGGATGTCCCCATGGATGTCCCCATGGATGTCCCCATGGATGTCCCCATGGATGTCCCCATTGATGTCCCCATGGATGTCCCCATGGATGCCCCCATTGATGTCCCCATTGATGTCCCCATGGATGTCCCCATGGATGTCCCCATGGATGTCCCCATGGATGTCCCCATTGATGTCCCCATGGATGTCCCCATGGATGTCCCCATGGATGTCCCCATTGATGTCCCCATGGATGTCCCCATGGATGTCCCCATGGATGTCCCCATGGAAGTCCCCATGGAAGTCCCCATGGATGTCCCCATGGATGTCCCCATGGATGTCCCCATGGATGTCCCCATGGATGTCCCCATGGATGTCCCCATGGATGTCCCCATGGACGTCCCCATGGATGTCCCCATGGATGTCCCCATGGATGGCCCCATGGATGTCCCCATGGATGTCCCCATGGATGTCCCCATGGATGTCCCCATTGATGTCCCCATGGATGTCCCCATGGATGTCCCCATGGATGTCCCCAGGGATGTCCCCATGGATGTCCCCATGGATGTCCCCATGGATGTCCCCAGGGATGTCCCCATGGATGTCCCCATGGATGTCCCCATTGATGTCCCCATTGATGCCCCCATGGATGTCCCCATGGATGTCCCCATGGATGTCCCCATGGATGTCCCCATGGATGTCCCCATGGATGTCCCCATGGATGTCCCCATGGATGTCCCCATGGATGTCCCCATGGATGTCCCCATGGATGTCCCCATGGATGTCCCCATGGATGTCCCCATGGATGTCCCCATGGATGTCCCCATGGATGTCCCCATGGATGTCCCCATGGATGTCCCCATGGATGTCCCCATGGATGTCCCCATGGATGTCCCCATGGATGTCCCCATGGATGTCCCCATGGATGTCCCCATGGATGTCCCCATGGATGTCCCCATGGATGTCCCCATGGATGTCCCCATGGATGTCCCCATGGATGTCCCCAGGGATGTCCCCATGGATGTCCCCATGGATGTCCCCATTGATGTCCCCATTGATGCCCCCATGGATGTCCCCATGGATGTCCCCATGGATGTCCCCATGGATGTCCCCATGGATGTCCCCATGGATGTCCCCATGGATGTCCCCATGGATGTCCCCATGGATGTCCCCATGGATGTCCCCATGGATGTCCCCATGGATGTCCCCATGGATGTCCCCATGGATGTCCCCATGGATGTCCCCATGGATGTCCCCATTGATGTCCCCATGGATGTCCCCATGGATGTCCCCATGGATGTCCCCATTGATGTCCCCATGGATGTCCCCATGGATGCCCCCATTGATGTCCCCATTGATGTCCCCATGGATGTCCCCATGGATGTCCCCATGGATGTCCCCATGGATGTCCCCATTGATGTCCCCATGGATGTCCCCATGGATGTCCCCATGGAAGTCCCCATGGAAGTCCCCATGGAAGTCCCCATGGATGTCCCCATGGATGTCCCCATGGATGTCCCCATGGATGTCCCCATGGATGTCCCCATGGATGTCCCCATGGATGTCCCCATGGACGTCCCCATGGATGTCCCCATGGATGTCCCCATTGATGTCCCCATGGATGTCCCCATTGATGTCCCCATTGATGTCCCCATGGATGTCCCCATGGATGTCCCCATGGATGTCCCCATTGATGTCCCCATGGATGTCCCCATGGATGTCCCCATGGATGTCCCCATGGATGTCCCCATGGATGCCCCCATTGATGTCCCCATTGATGTCCCCATGGATGTCCCCATGGATGTCCCCATGGATGTCCCCATCGATGTCCCCATGGATGTTCCCATGGATGTCCCCATTGATGTCCCCATTGATGTTTCCATGGATGTCTCCATGGATGTCCCCATGGATGTCCCCATGGATGTCCCCATTGATGTCCCATTGATGTCCCCATGGATGTCCCCATGGATGTCCCCATGGATGTCCCCATGGATGTCCCCATGGATGTCCCCATGGATGTCCCCATGGATGTCCCCATTGATGTCCCCATGGATGTCCCCATGGATGTCCCCATGGATGTCCCCAGGATGTCCCCATGGATGTCCCCATGGATGTCCCCATGGATGTCCCCATTGATGTCCCCATTGATGCCCCCATGGATGTCCCCATGGATGTCCCCATGGATGTCCCCATGGATGTCCCCATGGATGTCCCCATGGATGTCCCCATGGATGTCCCCATGGATGTCCCCATGGATGTCCCCATGGATGTCCCCATGGATGTCCCCATGGATGTCCCCATGGATGTCCCCATGGATGTCCCCATGGATGTCCCCATGGATGTCCCCATTGATGTCCCCATGGATGTCCCCATGGATGTCCCCATGGATGTCCCCATTGATGTCCCCATGGATGTCCCCATGGATGCCCCCATTGATGTCCCCATTGATGTCCCCATGGATGTCCCCATGGATGTCCCCATGGATGTCCCCATGGATGTCCCCATTGATGTCCCCATGGATGTCCCCATGGATGTCCCCATGGATGTCCCCATTGATGTCCCCATGGATGTCCCCATGGATGTCCCCATGGATGTCCCCATGGAAGTCCCCATGGAAGTCCCCATGGATGTCCCCATGGATGTCCCCATGGATGTCCCCATGGATGTCCCCATGGATGTCCCCATGGATGTCCCCATGGATGTCCCCATGGACGTCCCCATGGATGTCCCCATGGATGTCCCCATGGATGGCCCCATGGATGTCCCCATGGATGTCCCCATGGATGTCCCCATGGATGTCCCCATTGATGTCCCCATGGATGTCCCCATGGATGTCCCCATGGATGTCCCCAGGGATGTCCCCATGGATGTCCCCATGGATGTCCCCATGGATGTCCCCAGGGATGTCCCCATGGATGTCCCCATGGATGTCCCCATTGATGTCCCCATTGATGCCCCCATGGATGTCCCCATGGATGTCCCCATGGATGTCCCCATGGATGTCCCCATGGATGTCCCCATGGATGTCCCCATGGATGTCCCCATGGATGTCCCCATGGATGTCCCCATGGATGTCCCCATGGATGTCCCCATGGATGTCCCCATGGATGTCCCCATGGATGTCCCCATGGATGTCCCCATGGATGTCCCCATGGATGTCCCCATGGATGTCCCCATGGATGTCCCCATGGATGTCCCCATGGATGTCCCCATTGATGTCCCCATGGATGTCCCCATGGATGTCCCCATGGATGTCCCCATGGATGTCCCCATTGATGTCCCCATGGATGTCCCCATGGATGTCCCCATGGATGTCCCCAGGGATGTCCCCATGGATGTCCCCATGGATGTCCCCATTGATGTCCCCATTGATGCCCCCATGGATGTCCCCATGGATGTCCCCATGGATGTCCCCATGGATGTCCCCATGGATGTCCCCATGGATGTCCCCATGGATGTCCCCATGGATGTCCCCATGGATGTCCCCATGGATGTCCCCATGGATGTCCCCATGGATGTCCCCATGGATGTCCCCATGGATGTCCCCATGGATGTCCCCATGGATGTCCCCATTGATGTCCCCATGGATGTCCCCATGGATGTCCCCATGGATGTCCCCATTGATGTCCCCATGGATGTCCCCATGGATGCCCCCATTGATGTCCCCATTGATGTCCCCATGGATGTCCCCATGGATGTCCCCATGGATGTCCC
The DNA here is from genome assembly GCA_964036045.1 of Eutreptiella sp. 'Long Island Sound 2002'. Taxonomy (NCBI): domain Eukaryota; phylum Euglenozoa; class Euglenophyceae; order Eutreptiales; family Eutreptiaceae; genus Eutreptiella; species Eutreptiella sp. 'Long Island Sound 2002'. Next base: position 16,008,338 of record OZ038403.1, read on the forward strand.
CATGGATGTCCCCATTGATGTCCCCATGGATGTCCCCATGGATGTCCCCATGGATGTCCCCATGGATGTCCCCATGGATGCCCCCATTGATGTCCCCATTGATGTCCCCATGGATGTCCCCATGGATGTCCCCATGGATGTCTTCATCGATGTCCCCATGGATGTTCCCATGGATGTCCCCATTGATGTCCCCATTGATGTTTCCATGGATGTCCCCATGGATGTCCCCATGGATGTCCCCATGGATGTCCCCATTGATGTCCCCATTGATGTCCCCATGGATGTCCCCATGGATGTCCCCATGGATGTCCCCATGGATGTCCCCATGGATGTCCCCATGGATGTCCCCATGGATGTCCCCATGGATGTCCCCATGGATGTCCCCATGGATGTCCCCATGGATGTCCCCATGGATGTCCCCATGGATGTCCCCATGGATGTCCCCATGGATGTCCCCATGGATGTCCCCATTGATGTCCCCATGGATGTCCCCATGGATGTCCCCATGGATGTCCCCATTGATGTCCCCATGGATGTCCCCATGGATGCCCCCATTGATGTCCCCATTGATGTCCCCATGGATGTCCCCATGGATGTCCCCATGGATGTCCCCATGGATGTCCCCATTGATGTCCCCATGGATGTCCCCATGGATGTCCCCATGGATGTCCCCATTGATGTCCCCATGGATGTCCCCATGGATGTCCCCATGGATGTCCCCATGGAAGTCCCCATGGAAGTCCCCATGGATGTCCCCATGGATGTCCCCATGGATGTCCCCATGGATGTCCCCATGGATGTCCCCATGGATGTCCCCATGGATGTCCCCATGGACGTCCCCATGGATGTCCCCATGGATGTCCCCATGGATGGCCCCATGGATGTCCCCATGGATGTCCCCATGGATGTCCCCATGGATGTCCCCATTGATGTCCCCATGGATGTCCCCATGGATGTCCCCATGGATGTCCCCAGGGATGTCCCCATGGATGTCCCCATGGATGTCCCCATGGATGTCCCCAGGGATGTCCCCATGGATGTCCCCATGGATGTCCCCATTGATGTCCCCATTGATGCCCCCATGGATGTCCCCATGGATGTCCCCATGGATGTCCCCATGGATGTCCCCATGGATGTCCCCATGGATGTCCCCATGGATGTCCCCATGGATGTCCCCATGGATGTCCCCATGGATGTCCCCATGGATGTCCCCATGGATGTCCCCATGGATGTCCCCATGGATGTCCCCATGGATGTCCCCATGGATGTCCCCATGGATGTCCCCATGGATGTCCCCATGGATGTCCCCATGGATGTCCCCATGGATGTCCCCATGGATGTCCCCATGGATGTCCCCATGGATGTCCCCATGGATGTCCCCATGGATGTCCCCATGGATGTCCCCATGGATGTCCCCATTGATGTCCCCATGGATGTCCCCATGGATGTCCCCAGGGATGTCCCCATGGATGTCCCCATGGATGTCCCCATTGATGTCCCCATTGATGCCCCCATGGATGTCCCCATGGATGTCCCCATGGATGTCCCCATGGATGTCCCCATGGATGTCCCCATGGATGTCCCCATGGATGTCCCCATGGATGTCCCCATGGATGTCCCCATGGATGTCCCCATGGATGTCCCCATGGATGTCCCCATGGATGTCCCCATGGATGTCCCCATGGATGTCCCCATGGATGTCCCCATTGATGTCCCCATGGATGTCCCCATGGATGTCCCCATGGATGTCCCCATTGATGTCCCCATGGATGTCCCCATGGATGCCCCCATTGATGTCCCCATTGATGTCCCCATGGATGTCCCCATGGATGTCCCCATGGATGTCCCCATGGATGTCCCCATGGATGTCCCCATGGATGTCCCCATGGATGTCCCCATGGAAGTCCCCATGGAAGTCCCCATGGAAGTCCCCATGGATGTCCCCATGGATGTCCCCATGGATGTCCCCATGGATGTCCCCATGGATGTCCCCATGGATGTCCCCATGGATGTCCCCATGGACGTCCCCATGGATGTCCCCATGGATGTCCCCATTGATGTCCCCATGGATGTCCCCATTGATGTCCCCATTGATGTCCCCATGGATGTCCCCATGGATGTCCCCATGGATGTCCCCATTGATGTCCCCATGGATGTCCCCATGGATGTCCCCATGGATGTCCCCATGGATGTCCCCATGGATGCCCCCATTGATGTCCCCATTGATGTCCCCATGGATGTCCCCATGGATGTCCCCATGGATGTCCCCATCGATGTCCCCATGGATGTTCCCATGGATGTCCCCATTGATGTCCCCATTGATGTTTCCATGGATGTCTCCATGGATGTCCCCATGGATGTCCCCATGGATGTCCCCATTGATGTCCCCATTGATGTCCCCATGGATGTCCCCATGGATGTCCCCATGGATGTCCCCATGGATGTCCCCATGGATGTCCCCATGGATGTCCCCATGGATGTCCCCATTGATGTCCCCATGGATGTCCCCATGGATGTCCCCATGGATGTCCCCAGGGATGTCCCCATGGATGTCCCCATGGATGTCCCCATTGATGTCCCCATTGATGCCCCCATGGATGTCCCCATGGATGTCCCCATGGATGTCCCCATGGATGTCCCCATGGATGTCCCCATGGATGTCCCCATGGATGTCCCCATGGATGTCCCCATGGATGTCCCCATGGATGTCCCCATGGATGTCCCCATGGATGTCCCCATGGATGTCCCCATGGATGTCCCCATGGATGTCCCCATGGATGTCCCCATTGATGTCCCCATGGATGTCCCCATGGATGTCCCCATGGATGTCCCCATTGATGTCCCCATGGATGTCCCCATGGATGCCCCCATTGATGTCCCCATTGATGTCCCCATGGATGTCCCCATGGATGTCCCCATGGATGTCCCCATGGATGTCCCCATTGATGTCCCCATGGATGTCCCCATGGATGTCCCCATGGATGTCCCCATTGATGTCCCCATGGATGTCCCCATGGATGTCCCCATGGATGTCCCCATGGAAGTCCCCATGGAAGTCCCCATGGATGTCCCCATGGATGTCCCCATGGATGTCCCCATGGATGTCCCCATGGATGTCCCCATGGATGTCCCCATGGATGTCCCCATGGACGTCCCCATGGATGTCCCCATGGATGTCCCCATGGATGGCCCCATGGATGTCCCCATGGATGTCCCCATGGATGTCCCCATGGATGTCCCCATTGATGTCCCCATGGATGTCCCCATGGATGTCCCCATGGATGTCCCCAGGGATGTCCCCATGGATGTCCCCATGGATGTCCCCATGGATGTCCCCAGGGATGTCCCCATGGATGTCCCCATGGATGTCCCCATTGATGTCCCCATTGATGCCCCCATGGATGTCCCCATGGATGTCCCCATGGATGTCCCCATGGATGTCCCCATGGATGTCCCCATGGATGTCCCCATGGATGTCCCCATGGATGTCCCCATGGATGTCCCCATGGATGTCCCCATGGATGTCCCCATGGATGTCCCCATGGATGTCCCCATGGATGTCCCCATGGATGTCCCCATGGATGTCCCCATGGATGTCCCCATGGATGTCCCCATGGATGTCCCCATGGATGTCCCCATGGATGTCCCCATTGATGTCCCCATGGATGTCCCCATGGATGTCCCCATGGATGTCCCCATGGATGTCCCCATTGATGTCCCCATGGATGTCCCCATGGATGTCCCCATGGATGTCCCCAGGGATGTCCCCATGGATGTCCCCATGGATGTCCCCATTGATGTCCCCATTGATGCCCCCATGGATGTCCCCATGGATGTCCCCATGGATGTCCCCATGGATGTCCCCATGGATGTCCCCATGGATGTCCCCATGGATGTCCCCATGGATGTCCCCATGGATGTCCCCATGGATGTCCCCATGGATGTCCCCATGGATGTCCCCATGGATGTCCCCATGGATGTCCCCATGGATGTCCCCATGGATGTCCCCATTGATGTCCCCATGGATGTCCCCATGGATGTCCCCATGGATGTCCCCATTGATGTCCCCATGGATGTCCCCATGGATGCCCCCATTGATGTCCCCATTGATGTCCCCATGGATGTCCCCATGGATGTCCCCATGGATGTCCCCATGGATGTCCCCATTGATGTCCCCATGGATGTCCCCATGGATGTCCCCATGGATGTCCCCATTGATGTCCCCATGGATGTCCCCATGGATGTCCCCATGGATGTCCCCATGGAAGTCCCCATGGAAGTCCCCATGGATGTCCCCATGGATGTCCCCATGGATGTCCCCATGGATGTCCCCATGGATGTCCCCATGGATGTCCCCATGGATGTCCCCATGGATGTCCCCATGGATGTCCCCATGGATGTCCCCATGGATGTCCCCATGGATGTCCCCATGGATGTCCCCATGGATGTCCCCATGGATGTCCCCATGGACGTCCCCATGGATGTCCCCACGGATGTCCCCATTGATGTCCCCATGGATGTCCCCATCGATGTCCCCATTGATGTCCCCATGGATGTCCCCATGGATGTCCCCATGGATGTCCCCATTGATGTCCCCATGGATGTCCCCATGGATGTCCCCATGGATGTCCCCATGGATGTCCCCATGGATGCCCCCATTGATGTCCCCATTGATGTCCCCATGGATGTCCCCATGGATGTCCCCATGGATGTCCCCATGGATGTCCCCATCGATGTCCCCATGGATGTTCCCATGGATGTCCCCATTGATGTCCCCATTGATGTCCCCATGGATGTCCCCATGGATGTCCCCATGGATGTCCCCATGGATGTCCCCATTGATGTCCCCATTGATGTCCCCACCGATGTCCCCATGGATGTCCCCATGGATGTCCCCATTGATGTCCCCATGGATGTCCCCATGGATGTCCCCATGGATGTCCCCATGGATGTCCCCATTGATGTCCCCATGGATGTCCCCATTGATGTCCCCATTGATGCCCCCATGGAAGTCCCCATGGATGTCCCCATGGATGTCCCCAGGGATGTCCCCATGGATGTCCCCATGGATGTCCCCATGGATGTCCCCATGGATGTCCCCATGGATGTCCCCATTGATGTCCCCATGGATGTCCCCATGGATGTCCCCATGGATGTCCCCATGGAAGTCCCCATGGATGTCCCCATGGATGTCCCCATTGATGTCCCCATGGATGTCCCCATGGATGTCCCCATTGATGTCCCCATGGATGTCCCCATTGATGTCCCCATGGATGTCCCCATTGATGTCCCCATTGATGTCCCCATTGATGTCCCCATGGAAGTCCCCATTGATGTCCCCATTGATGTCCCCATGGATGTCCCCATTGATGTCCCCATGGATGTCCCCATGGATGTCCCCATGGATGTCCCCATGGATGTCCCCATGGATGTCCCCATGGATGTCCCCATGGATGTCCCCATGGATGTCCCCATGGATGTCCCCATGGATGTCCCCATGGATGTCCCCATGGATGTCCCCATGGATGTCCCCATTGATGTCCCCATTGATGTCCCCATGGAAGTCCCCATTGATGTCCCCATTGATGTCCCCATTGATGTCCCCATGGATGTCCCCATGGATGTCCCCATGGATGTCCCCATGGATGTCCCCATGGATGTCCCCATGGATGTCCCCATGGATGTCCCCATGGATGTCCCCATGGATGTCCCCATGGATGTCCCCATGGATGTCCCCATGGATGTCCCCATGGATGTCCCCATTGATGTCCCCATGGATGTCCCCATTGATGTCCCCATTGATGTCCCCATTGATGTCCCCATGGATGTCCCCATGGATGTCCCCATTGATGTCCCCATGGAAGTCCCCATTGATGTCCCCATTGATGTCCCCATTGATGTCCCCATGGATGTCCCCATGGATGTCCCCATGGATGTCCCCATGGATGTCCCCATGGATGTCCCCATGGATGTCCCCATGGATGTCCCCATGGATGTCCCCATGGATGTCCCCATGGATGTCCCCATGGATGTCCCCATGGATGTCCCCATGGATGTCCCCATGGATGTCCCCATGGATGTCCCCATTGATGTCCCCATGGATGTCCCCATTGATGTCCCCATTGATGTCCCCAGGGATGTCCCCATGGATGTCCCCATGGATGTCCCCATTGATGTCCCCATGGATGTCCCCATGGATGTCCCCATGGATGTCCCCATGGATGTCCCCATGGATGTCCCCATGGATGTCCCCATGGATGTCCCCACGGATGTCCCCATGGATGTCCCCATGGATGTCCCCATGGATGTCCCCATGGATGTCCCCATGGATGTCCCCATGGATGTCCCCATGGATGTCCCCATGGATGTCCCCATTGATGTCCCCATGGATGTCCCCATGGATGTCCCCATGGATGTCCCCATTGATGTCCCCATGGAAGTCCCCATTGATGTCCCCATTGATGTCCCCATTGATGTCCCCATGGATGTCCCCATGGATGTCCCCATGGATGTCCCCATGGATGTCCCCATGGATGTCCCCATGGATGTCCCCATGGATGTCCCCATGGATGTCCCCATCGATGTCCCCATGGATGTCCCCATGGATGTCCCCATGGATGTCCCCATCGATGTCCCCATGGATGTCCCCATGGATGCCCCCATGGATGTCCCCATGGATGTCCCCATGGATGTCCCCATGGATGTCCCCATGGATGTCCCCATGGATGTCCCCATGGATGTCCCCATGGATGTCCCCATGGATGTCCCCATTGATGTCCCAATTGATGTCCCCATTGATGTCCCCATGGATGTCCCCATGGATGTCCCCATGGATGTCCCCATGGATGTCCCCATGGATGTCCCCATTGATGTCCCCATGGATGTCCCCATGGATGTCCCCATGGATGTCCCCATGGATGTCCCCATGGATGTCCCCATTGATGTCCCCATTGATGTCCCCATGGATGTCCCCATGGATGTCCCCATGGATGTCCCCATTGATGTCCCCATGGATGTCCCCATTGATGTCCCCATTGATGTCCCCATGGATGTCCCCATGGATGTCCCCATGGATTTCCCCATGGATGTCCCCATGGATGTCCCCATTGATGTCCCCATTGATGTCCCCATTGATGTCCCCATGGATGTCCCCATGGATGTCCCCATGGATGTCCCCATGGATGTCCCCATGGATGTCCCCATGGATGTCCCCATGGATGTCCCCATGGATGTCCCCATGGATGTCCCCATGGATGTCCCCAGTGATGTCCCCATGGATGTCCCCATTGATGTCCCCATGGATGTCCCCATGGATGTCCCCATGGATGTCCCCATGGATGTCCCCATGGATGTCCCCATGGATGTCCCCATTGATGTCCCCATTGATGTCCCCATGGATGTCCCCATGGATGTCCCCATGGATGTCCCCATGGATGTCCCCATGGATGTCCCCATGGATGTCCCCATGGATGTCCTTATGGATGTTCCCATTGATGTCCCCATGGATGTCCCCATGGATGTCCCCATTGATGTTCCCATTGATGTCCCCATGGATGTCCCCATTGATGTCCCCATGGATGTCCCCATGGATGTCCCCATGGATGTCCCCAGTGATGTCCCCATGGATGTCCCCATGGATGTCCCCATGGATGTCCCCATGGATGTCCCCATGGATGTCCCCATGGATGTCCCCATGGATGTCCCCATTGATGTTCCCATTGATGTCCCCATGGATGTCCCCATTGATGTCCCCATGGATGTCCCCATGGATGTCCCTATGGATGTCCCCATGGATGTCCCCATGGATGTCCCCATGGATGTCCCCATGGATGTCCCCATGGATGTCCCCATGGATGTCCCCATGGATGTCCCCATGGATGTCCCCATTGATGTCCCCATGGATGTCCCCATGGATGTCCCCATGGATGTCCCCATGGATGTCCCCATTGATGTCCCCATTGATGTCCCCATGGATGTCCCCATGGATGTCCCCATGGATGTCCCCATGGATGTCCCCATGGATGTCCCCATGGATGTCCCCATGGATGTCCCCATGGATGTCCCCATGGATGTCCCCATGGATGTTCCCATGGATGTCCCCATGGATGTCCCCATGGATGTCCCCATGGATGTCCTCATGGATGTCCCCATGGATGTCCCCATGGATGTCCCCATGGATGTCCCCATGGATGTCCCCATGGATGTCCCCATGGATGTCCCCATGGATGTCCCCATGGAAGTCCCCATTGATGTCCCCATGGATGTCCCCATTGATGTCCCCATTGATGTCCCCATGGATATCCCCATTGATGTCCCCAGGGATGTCCCCATGGATGTCCCCATGGATGTCCCCATTGATGTCCCCATGGATGTCCCCATGGATGTCCCCATGGATGTCCCCATGGATGTCCCCATGGATGTCCCCATGGATGTCCCCATGGATGTCCCCATGGATGTCCCCATTGATGTCCCCATGGATGTCCCCATGGATGTCCCCATGGATGTCCCCATGGATGTCCCCATGGATGTCCCCATGGATGTCCCCATGGATGTCCCCATGGATGTCCCCATGGATGTCCCCATGGATGTCCCCATGGATGTCCCCATTGATGTCCCCATGGATGTCCCCATGGATGTCCCCATGGATGTCCCCATGGATGTCCCCATGGATGTCCCCATGGATGTCCCCATGGATGTCCCCATTGATGTCCCCATGGATGTCCCCACTGATGTCCCCACGGATGTCCCCATGGATGTCCCCATGGATGTCCCCATGGATGTCCCCATGGATGTCCCCATGGATGTCCCCATGGATGTCCCCATGGATGTCCCCATGGATGTCCCCATGGATGTCCCCATGGATGTCCCCATGGATGTCCCCATGGATGTCCCCATTGATGTCCCCATGGATGTCCCCATTGATGTCCCCATGGATGTCCCCATGGATGTCCCCATGGATGTCCCCATGGATGTCCCCATGGATGTCCCCAGGGATGTCCCCATGGATGTCCCCATTGATGTCCCCATGGATGTCCCCATGGATGTCCCCATTGATGTCCCCATGGATGTCCCCATGGATGTCCCCATGGATGTCCCCATTGATGTCCCCAGGGATGTCCCCATGGATGTCCCCATGGATGTCCCCATTGATGTCCCCATGGATGTCCCCATTGATGTCCCCAGGGATGTCCCCATGGATGTCCCCAGGGATGTCCCCATGGATGTCCCCATTGATGTCCCCATGGACGTCCCCATGGATGTCCCCATGGATGTCCCCATGGATGTCCCCATGGATGTCCCCATGGATGTCCCCATGGATGTCCCCATGGATGTCCCCATTGATGTCCCCATGGATGTCCCCATGGATGTCCCCATGGATGTCCCCATGGATGTCCCCATGGATGTCCCCATGGATGTCCCCATGGATGTCCCAATGGATGTCCCCATGGATGTCCCCATTGATGTCCCCATTGATGTCCCCATGGATGTCCCCATGGATGTCCCCATGGATGTCCCCATTGATGTCCCCATGGATGTCCCCATTGATGTCCCCATTGATGTCCCCATGGATGTCCCCATGGATGTCCCCATGGATGTCCCCATGGATGTCCCCATGGATGTGCCCATGGATGTCCCCATGGATGTCCCCAGGGACGTCCCCATGGATGTCCCCATGGATGTCCCCATGGATGTCCCCATGGATGTCCCCATTGATGTCCCCATGGATGTCCCCATGGATGTCCCCATGGATGTCCCCATGGATGTCCCCATGGATGTCCCCATGGATGTCCCCATGGATGTCCCCATGGATGTCCCCATTGATGTCCCCATTGATGTCCCCATGGATGTCCCCATGGATGTCCCCATGGATGGCCCCATGGATGTCCCCATGGATGTCCCCATTGATGTCCCCATGGATGTCCCCATGGATGTCCCCATGGATGTCCCCATGGATGTCCCCACTGATGTCCCCATGGATGTCCCCATGGATGTCCCCATGGATGTCCCCATGGATGTCCCCATGGATGTCCCCATTGATGTCCCCATGGATGTCCCCATGGATGTCCCCATGGATGTCCCCATTGATGTCCCCATGGATGTCCCCATGGATGTCCCCATGGATGTCCCCATGGATGTCCCCATGGATGTCCCCATGGATGTCCCCATGGATGTCCCCATGGATATCCCCATGGATGTCCCCATGGATGTCCCCATTGATGTCCCCATTGATGTCCCCATTGATGTCCCCATGGATGTCCCCATGGATGTCCCCATGGATGTCCCCATGGATGTCCCCATGGATGTCCCCATGGATGTCCCCAGGGATGTCCCCATGGATGTCCCCATGGATGTCCCCATGGATGTCCCCATGGATGTCCCCATGGATGTCCCCATGGATGTCCCCATGGATGTCCCCATGGATGTCCCCATGGATGTCCCCATGGATGTCCCCATGGATGTCCCCATGGATGTCCCCATGGATGTCCCCATGGATGTCCCCATGGATGTCCCCATGTATGTCCCCATGGATGTCCCCATGGATGTCCCCATGGATGTCCCCATGGATGTCCCCATGGATGTCCCCATGGATGTCCCCATGGATGTCCCCATGGATGTCCCCATGGATGTCCCCATGGATGTCCCCATTGATGTCCCCATTGATGTCCCCATGGATGTCCCCATGGATGTCCCCATGGATGTCCCCATGGATGTCCCCATGGATGTCCCCATGGATGTCCCCATGGATGTCCCCATGGATGTCCCCATGGATGTCCCCATGGATGTCCCCATGGATGTCCCCATGGATGTCCCCATGGATGTCCCCATTGATGTCCCCATGGATGTCCCCATGGATGTCCCCATGGATGTCCCCATGGATGTCCCCATGGATGTCCCCATGGATGTCCCCACGGATGTCCCCACGGATGTCCCCATGGATGTCCCCATGGATGTCCCCATGGATGTCCCCATGGATGTCCCCATGGATGTCCCCATGGATGTCCCCATGGATGTCCCCATTGATGTCCCCATTGATGTCCCCATTGATGTCCCCATGGATGTCCCCATGGATGTCCCCATGGATGTCCCCATGGATGTCCCCATGGATGTCCCCATGGATGTCCCCATGGATGTCCCCATGGATGTCCCCATGGATGTCCCCATGGATGTCCCCATGGATGTCCCCAGGGATGTCCCCATGGATGTCCCCATTGATGTCCCCATTGATGTCCCCATGGATGTCCCCATTGATGTCCCCATGGATGTCCCCATGGATGTCCCCATGGATGTCCCCATGGATGTCCCCATGGATGTCCCCATGGATGTCCCCATTGATGTCCCCATGGATGTCCCCATTGATGTCCCCATGGATGTCCCCATGGATGTCCCCATGGATGTCCCCATTGATGTCCCCATTGATGTCCCCATGGATGTCCCCATGGATGTCCCCATGGATGTCCCCAGGGATGTCCCCATGGATGTCCCCATTGATGTCCCCATTGATGTCCCCATTGATGTCCCCATGGATGTCCCCATGGATGTCCCCATGGATGTCCCCATGGATGGCCCCATGGATGTCCCCATGGATGTCCCCATGGATGTCCCCATGGATGTCCCCACGGATGTCCCCATGGATGTCCCCATGGATGTCCCCATTGATGTCCCCATGGATGTCCCCATGGATGTCCCCATGGATGTCCCCATGGATGTCCCCATGGATGTCCCCATGGATGTCCCCATGGATGTCCCCATGGATGTCCCCATGGATGTCCCCATGGATGTCCCCATGGATGTCCCCATTGATGTCCCCATGGATGTCCCCATGGATGTCCCCATGGATGTCCCCATTGATGTCCCCATGGATGTCCCCATGGATGTCCCCATGGATGTCCCCATTGATGTCCCCATGGATGTCCCCATTGATGTCCCCATTGATGTCCCCATTGATGTCCCCATGGATGTCCCCATGGATGTCCCCATGGATGTCCCCATGGATGTCTTCATTGATGTCCCCATGGATGTCCCCATGGATGTCCCCATGGATGTCCCCATGGAAGTCCCCATTGATGTCCCCATTGATGTCCCCATGGATGTCCCCATGGATGTCCCCATGGATGTCCCCATTGATGTCCCCATGGATGTCCCCATTGATGTCCCCATGGATGTCCCCATTGATGTCCCCATTGATGTCCCCATTGATGTCCCCATTGATGTCCCCATGGATGTCCCCATTGATGTCCCCATTGATGTCCCCATGGATGTCCCCATGGATGTCCCCATGGATGTCCCCATGGATGTCCCCATGGATGTCCCCATGGATGTCCCCATGGATATCCCCATGGATGTCCCCATTGATGTCCCCATGGATGTCCCCATGGATGTCCCCATGGATGTCCCCATGGATGTCCCCATGGATGTCCCCATGGATGTCCCCATGGATGTCCCCATGGATGTCCCCATGGATGTCCCCATGGATGTCCCCATGGATGTCCCCATGGATGTCCCCATGGATGTCCCCATGGATGGCCCCATGGATGTCCCCATTGATGTCCCCATTGATGTCCCCATGGATGTCCCCATGGATGTTGCCATGGATGTCCCCATTGATGTCCCCATGGATGTCCCCATGGATGTCCCCATGGATGTCCCCATAGATGTCCCCATTGATGTCCCCATGGATGTCCCCATTCATGTTTCCATGGATGTCCCCATGGATGTCCCCATGGATGTCCCCAGGGATGTCCCCATGGATGTCCCCATGGATGTCCCCATGGATGTCCCCATGGATGTCCCCATTGATGTCCCCATTGATGTCCCCATTGATGTCCCCATGGATGTCCCCATGGATGTCCCCATGGATGTCCCCATGGATGTCCCCATGGATGTCCCCATGGATGTCCCCATTGATGTCCCCATGGATGTCCCCATGGATGTCCCCATGGATGTCCCCATGGATGTCCCCATGGATGTCCCCATGGATGTCCCCATGGATGTCCCCATGGATGTCCCCATAGATGTCCCCATTGATGTCCCCATGGATGTCCCCATTCATGTTTCCATGGATGTCCCCATGGATGTCCCCATGGATGTCCCCATTGATGTCCCCATGGATGTCCCCATGGATGTCCCCATGGATGTCCCCACGGATGTCCCCATTGATGTCCCCATTGATGTCCCCATTGATGTCCCCATGGATGTCCCCATTGATGTCCCCATGGATGTCCCCATTGATGTCCCCATGGATGTCCCCATGGATGTCCCCATGGATGTCCCCATGGATGTCCCCATGGATGTCCCCATGGATGTCCCCATGGATGTCCCCATGGATGTCCCCATGGATGTCCCCATGGATGTCCCCATGGATGTCCCCATGGATGTCCCCATGGATGTCCCCATGGATGTCCCCATGGATGTCCCCATGGATGTCCCCATGGATGTCCCCATGGATGTCCCCACGGATGTCCCCATGGATGTCCCCATGGATGTCCCCATGGATGTCCCCATGGATGTCCCCATGGATGTCCCCATTGATGTCCCCATTGATGTCCCCATGGATGTCCCCATGGATGTCCCCATGGATGTCCCCATTGATGTCCCCATGGATGTCCCCATGGATGTCCCCATGGATGTCCCCATGGATGTCCCCATGGATGTCCCCATGGATGTCCCCATGGATGTCCCCATGGATGTCCCCATGGATGTCCCCATTGATGTCCCCATGGATGTCCCCATGGATGTCCCCATTGATGTCCCCATTGATGTCCCCATGGATGTCCCCATTGATGTCCCCATGGATGTCCCCATTGATGTCCCCATGGATGTCCCCATGGATGTCCCCATGGATGTCCCCATTGATGTCCCCATGGATGGCCCCATGGATGTCCCCATGGATGTCCCCATTGATGTCCCCATGGATGTCCCCATGGATGTCCCCATTGATGTCCCCATGGATGTCCCCATGGATGTCCCCATGGATGTCCCCATGGATGTCCCCATGGATGTCCCCATGGATGTCCCCATGGATGTCCCCATGGATGTCCCCATGGATGTCCCCATGGATGTCCCCATTGATGTCCCCATGGATGTCCCCATTGATGTCCCCATGGATGTCCCCATGGATGTCCCCATGGATATCCCCATGGATGTCCCCATGGATGTCCCCTTGGATGTCCCCACGGATGTCCCCATGGATGTCCCCATGGATGTCCCCATGGATGTCCCCATGGATGTCCCCATGGATGTCCCCATGGATGTCCCCATGGATGTCCCCATGGATGTCCCCATGGATGTCCCCATGGATGTCCCCATGGATGTCCCCATTGATGTCCCCATGGATGTCCCCATGGATGTCCCCATGGATGTCCCCATGGATGTCCCCATGGATGTCCCCATGGATGTCCCCATGGATGTCCCCACGGATGTCCCCATGGATGTCCCCATGGATGTCCCCATGGATGTCCCCATGGATGCCCCCATGGAAGTCCCCATGGATGTCCCCATGGATGTCCCCATGGATGTCCCCATGGATGTCCCCATGGATGTCCCCATGGACGTCCCCATTGATGTCCCCATGGATGTCCCCATGGATGTCCCCATTGATGTCCCCATGGATGTCCCCATGGATGTCCCCATGGATGTCCCCATGGATGTCCCCATGGATGTCCCCATTGATGTCCCCATGGATGTCCCCATGGATGTCCCCATTGATGTCCCCATTGATGTCCCCATGGATGTCCCCATTGATGTCCCCATGGATGTCCCCATTGATGTCCCCATGGATGTCCCCATGGATGTCCCCATGGATGTCCCCATTGATGTCCCCATGGATGGCCCCATGGATGTCCCCATGGATGTCCCCATTGATGTCCCCATGGATGTCCCCATGGATGTCCCCATTGATGTCCCCATGGATGTCCCCATGGATGTCCCCATGGATGTCCCCATGGATGTCCCCATGGATGTCCCCATGGATGTCCCCATGGATGTCCCCATGGATGTCCCCATGGATGTCCCCATGGATGTCCCCATTGATGTCCCCATGGATGTCCCCATTGATGTCCCCATGGATGTCCCCATGGATGTCCCCATGGATATCCCCATGGATGTCCCCATGGATGTCCCCTTGGATGTCCCCACGGATGTCCCCATGGATGTCCCCATGGATGTCCCCATGGATGTCCCCATGGATGTCCCCATGGATGTCCCCATGGATGTCCCCATGGATGTCCCCATGGATGTCCCCATGGATGTCCCCATGGATGTCCCCATGGATGTCCCCATGGATGTCCCCATGGATGTCCCCATGGATGTCCCCATGGATGTCCCCATGGATGTCCCCATGGATGTCCCCATGGATGTCCCCATGGATGTCCCCACGGATGTCCCCATGGATGTCCCCATGGATGTCCCCATGGATGTCCCCATGGATGCCCCCATGGAAGTCCCCATGGATGTCCCCATGGATGTCCCCATGGATGTCCCCATGGATGTCCCCATGGATGTCCCCATGGACGTCCCCATTGATGTCCCCATGGATGTCCCCATGGATGTCCCCATTGATGTCCCCATGGATGTCCCCATGGATGTCCCCATGGATGTCCCCATGGATGTCCCCATGGATGTCCCCATGGATGTCCCCATGGATGTCCCCATGGATGTCCCAATGGATGTCCCCATGGATGTCCCCATGGATGTCCCCATGGATGTCCCCATTGATGTCCCCATGGATGTCCCAATGGATGTCCCCATGGATGTCCCCATGGATGTCCCAATGGATGTCCCCATGGATGTCCCCATGGATGTCCCCATGGATGTCCCCATGGATGTCCCCATGGATGTCCCCATGGATGTCCCCACGGATGTCCCCATGGATGTCCCCATGGATGTCCCCATGGATGTCCCCATGGATGCCCCCATGGAAGTCCCCATGGATGTCCCCATTGATGTCCCCATGGATGTCCCCATGGATGTCCCCATGGATGTCCCCACGGATGTCCCCATGGATGTCCCCATTGATGTCCCCATGGATGTCCCCATTGATGTCCCCATGGATGTCCCCATGGATGTCCCCATGGATGTCCCCATGGATGTCCCCATGGATGTCCCCACGGATGTCCCCATGGATGTCCCCATGGATGTCCCCATGGATGTCCCCATTGATGTCCCCATGGATGTCCCCATTGATGTCCCCATGGATGTCCCCATTGATGTCCCCATGGATGTCCCCATGGATGTCCCCATGGATGTCCCCACGGATGTCCCCATGGATGTCCCCATGGATGTCCCCATGGATGTCCCCATGGATGCCCCCATGGAAGTCCCCATGGATGTCCCCATGGATGTCCCCATGGATGTCCCCATGGATGTCCCCATGGATGTCCCCATGGATGTTCCCATTGATGTCCCCATGGATGTCCCCATGGATGTCCCCATTGATGTCCCCATGGATGTCCCCATGGATGTCCCCATTGATGTCCCCATGGATGTCCCCATGGATGTCCCCATGGATGTCCCCATGGATGTCCCCATGGATGTCCCCATGGATGTCCCCATGGATGTCCCCATGGATGTCCCAATGGATGTCCCCATGGATGTCTCCATGGATGTCCCCATGGATGTCCCCATGGATGTCCCCATTGATGTCCCCATGGATGTCCCCATGGATGTCCCCATGGATGTCCCCACGGATGTCCCCATGGATTGTCCCCATGGATGTCCCCATGGATGTCCCCATGGATGTCCCCATGGATGTCCCCATTGATGTCCCCATGGATGTCCCCATGGATGCCCCCATGGATGTCCCCATGGATGTCCCCATGGATGTCCCCATGGATGTCCCCATGGATGTCCCCATTGATGTCCCCATGGATGTCCCCATGGATGTCCCCATGGATGTCCCCATGGATGTCCCCATGGATGTCCCCATGGATGTCCCCATGGATGTCCCCATGGATGTCCCCATGGATGTCCCCATGGATGTCCCCATGGATGTCCCCATGGATGTCCCCATGGATGTCCCCATGGATGTCCCCATGGATGTCCCCATGGATGTCCCCATAGATGTCCCCATGGATGTCCCGATGGATGTCCCCATGGATGTCCCCATGGATGTCCCCATGGATGTCCCCATGGAAGTCCCCATTGATGTCCCCATGGATGTCCCCATGGATGTCCCCATGGATGTCCCCATGGATGTCCCCATGGATGTCCCCATGGATGTCCCCATGGATGTCCCCATGGATGTCCCCATGGATGTCCCCATGGATGTCCCCATTGATGTCCCCATGGATGTCCCCATGGATGTCCCCATGGATGTCCCCATGGATGTCCCCATTGATGTCCCCATGGATGTCCCCATGGATGTCCCCATGGATGTCCCCATGAATGTCCCCATGGAAGTCCCCATTGATGTCCCCATGGATGTCCCCATGGATGTCCCCATGGATGTCCCCATGGATGTCCCCATGGATGTCCCCATTGATGTCCCCATGGATGTCCCCATGGACGTCCCCATGGATGTCCCCATTGATGTCCCCATGGATGTCCCCATTGATGTCCCCATGGAAGTCCCCATTGATGTCCCCATGGATGTCCCCATGGATGTCCCCATGGAAGTCCCCATTGATGTCCCCATGGATGTCCCCATGGATGTCCCCATTGATGTCCCCATGGATGTCCCCATGGATGTCCCCATGGATGTCCCCATGCATGTCTTCATGGATGTTCCCATGGATGTCCCCATGGATGTCCCCATGGATGTCCCCATGGATGTCCCCATGGATGTCCCCATGGATGTCCCCATGCATGTCCCCATGGATGTCCCCATGGATGTCCCCATGGATGTCCCCATGGATGGCGCCATGGATGTTCCCATGGATGTCCCCATGGATGTCCCCATGGATGTCCCCATGGATGTCCCCATGGATGTCCCCATTGATGTCCCCATGGATGTCCCTATGGATGTTCCCATGGATGTCCCCATTGATGTCTCCATGGATGTCCCCATGGATGTCCCCATGGATGTCCCCATGGATGTCCCCATGGATGTCCCCATGCATGTCCCCATGCATGTCCCCATGGATGTCCCCATGGATGTCCCCATGGATGTCCCCATGGATGGCCCCATGGATGTTCCCATGGATGTCCCCATGGATGTCCCCATGGATGTCCCCATGGATGTCCCCATGGATGTCCCCATTGATGTCCCCATGGATGTCCCTATGGATGTTCCCATGGATGTCCCCATTGATGTCTCCATGGATGTCCCCATGGATGTCCCCATGGATGTCCCCATGGATGTCCCCATGGATGTCCCCATGGATGTTCCCATTGATGTCCCCATGGATGTCCCCATGGATGTCCCCATGGATGTCCCCATGGAAGTCCCCATTGATGTCCCCATGGATGTCCCCATTGATGTCCCCATGGATGTCCCCATGGATGTCCCCATGGATGTCCCCATGGATGTCCCCATGGATGTCCCCATGGATGTCCCCATGGATGTCCCCATGGATGTCCCCATTGATGTCCCCATGGATGTCCCCATTGGTGTCCCCATGGATGTCCCCATGGATGTCCCCATGGATGTCCCCATGGATGTCCCCATGGATGTCCCCATGGATGTCCCCATGGATGTCCCCATGGATGTCCCCATGGATGTCCCCATGGATGTCCCCATGGATGTCCCCATGGATGTCCCCATGGATGTCCCCATGGATGTCCCCATGGATGTCCCCATGGATGGCGCCATGGATGTTCCCATGGATGTCCCCATGGATGTCCCCATGGATGTCCCTATGGATGTTCCCATGGATGTCCCCATTGATGTCCCCATGGATGTCCCCATGGATGTCCCCATGGATGTCCCCATGGATGTCCCCATGGATGTCCCCATGCATGTCCCCATGCATGTCCCCACGGATGTCCCCATGGATGTCCCCATGGATGTCCCCATGGATGGCCCCATGGATGTTCCCATGGATGTCCCCATGGATGTCCCCATGGATGTCCCCATGGATGTCCCCATGGATGTCCCCATTGATGTCCCCATGGATGTCCCTATGGATGTCCCCATGGATGTCCCCATTGATGTCTCCATGGATGTCCCCATGGATGTCCCCATGGATGTCCCCATGGATGTCCCCATGGATGTCCCCATGGATGTTCCCATTGATGTCTCCATGGATGTCCCCATGGATGTCCCCATGGATGTCCCCATGGAAGTCCCCATTGATGTCCCCATGGATGTCCCCATGGATGTCCCCATGGATGTCCCCATGGATGTCCCCATTGATGTCCCCATGGATGTCCCCATTGGTGTCCCCATGGATGTCCCCATGGATGTCCCCATGGATGTCCCCATGGATGTCCCCATGGATGTCCCCATGGATGTCCCCATGGATGTCCCCATGGATGTCCCCACTGATGTCCCCATGGATGTCCCCATGGATGTCCCCATGGATGTCCCCATGGATGTCCCCATGGATGTCCCCATTGATGTCCCCATGGATGTCCCCATGGATGTCCCCATGGATGTCCCCATGGATGTCCCCATGGATGTCCCCATGGATGTCCCCATGGATGTCCCCATGGATGTCCCCATGGATGTCCCCATGGATGTCCCCATGGATGTCCCCATGGATGTCCCCATGGATGTCCCCATTGATGTCCCCATGGATGTCCCCATGGATGTCCCCATGGATGTCCCCATGGATGTCCCCATGGATGTCCCCATGGATGTCCCCATGGATGTCCCCATGGATGTCCCCATGGATGTCCCCATGGATGTCCCCATAGATGTCCCCATGGATGTCCCCATAGATGTCCCCATGGATGTCCCGATGGATGTCCCCATGGATGTCCCCATGGATGTCCCCATGGATGTCCCCATGGAAGTCCCCATTGATGTCACCATGGATGTCCCCATGGATGTCCCCATGGATGTCCCCATGGATGTCCCCATGGATGTCCCCACGGATGTCCCCATGGATGTCCCCATGGATGTCCCCATGGATGTCCCCATTGATGTCCCCATTGATGTCCCCATTGATGTCCCCATGGATGTCCCCATGGATGTCCCCATGGATGTCCCCATGGAAGTCCCCATTGATGTCCCCATGGATGTCCCCATGGATGTCCCCATTGATGTCCCCATGGATGTCCCCATGGATGTCCCCATGGATGTCCCCATGCATGTCCCCATGGATGTTCCCATGGATGTCCCCATGGATGTCCCCATGGATGTCCCCATGGATGTCCCCATGGATGTCCCCATGGATGTCCCCATGCATGTCCCCATGGATGTCCCCATGGATGTCCCCATGGATGTCCCCATGGATGTCCCCATGGATGTTCCCATGGATGTCCCCATGGATGTCCCCATGGATGTCCCCATGGATGTCCCCATGGATGTCCCCATTGATGTCCCCATGGATGTCCCTATGGATGTTCCCATGGATGTCCCCATTGATGTCTCCATGGATGTCCCCATGGATGTCCCCATGGATGTCCCCATGGATGTCCCCATGGATGTCCCCATGCATGTCCCCATGCATGTCCCCATGGATGTCCCCATGGATGTCCCCATGGATGTCCCCATGGATGGCCCCATGGATGTTCCCATGGATGTCCCCATGGATGTCCCCATGGATGTCCCCATGGATGTCCCCATGGATGTCCCCATTGATGTCCCCATGGATGTCCCTATGGATGTTCCCATGGATGTCCCCATTGATGTCTCCATGGATGTCCCCATGGATGTCCCCATTGATGTCCCCATGGATGTCCCCATGGATGTCCCCATTGATGTCCCCATGGATGTCCCCATGGATGTCCCCATGGATGTCCCCATGCATGTCCCCATGGATGTCTCCATGGATGTTCCCATGGATGTCCCCATTGATGTCCCCATGGATGCCCCCATGGATGTCCGCATGGATGTCCCCATGGATGTCTCCATGGATGTCCCCATGGATGTCCCCATGGATGTCCCCATGGATGTCCCCATGGATGTCCCTATGGATGTTCCCATGGATGTCCCCATTGATGTCTCCATGGATGTCCCCATGGATGTCCCCATTGATGTCCCCATGGATGTCCCCATTGATGTCCCCATGGAAGTCCCCATGGATGTCCCCATGGATGTCCCCATGCATGTCCCCATGCATGTCCCCATGGATGTCTCCATGGATGTTCCCATGGATGTCCCCATGGATGTCCCCATGGATGTCCCCATGGATGTCCCCATGGATGTCCCCATTGATGTCCCCATGGATGTCTCTATGGATGTCCCCATGGATGTCCCCATTGATGTCTCCATGGATGTCCCCATGGATGTCCCCATTGATGTCCCCATGGGTGTCCCCATGGATGTCCCCATTGATGTCCCCATGGATGTCCCCATGGATGTCCCCATGGATGTCCCCATGGATGTCCCCATGGATGTCCCCATGGATGTTCCCATGGATGTCCCCATTGATGTCCCCATGGATGCCCCCATGGATGTCCGCATGGATGTCCCCATGGATGTCTCCATGGATGTCCCCATGGATGTCCCCATGGATGTCCCCATTGATGTCCCCATGGATGTCCCTATGGATGTCCCCATGGATGCCCCCATGGATGTCCGCATGGATGTCCCCATGGATGTCCCCATGGATGTCCCCATGCATGTCCCCATGCATGTCCCCATGGATGTCCCCATGGATGTCCCCATTGATGTCCCCATGGATGTCCCCATGGATGTCCCCATGGATGTCCCCATTGATGTCCCCATTGATGTCCCCATGGATGTCCCCATGGATGTCCCCACGGATGTCCCCATGGATGTCCCCATTGATGTCCCCATGGATGTCCCGATGGATGTCCCCATGGATGTCCCCATGGATGTCCCCATGGATGTCCCCATGGATGTCCCCATGGATGTCCCCATTGATGTCCCCATGGATGTCCCCATGATGTCCCCATTGATGTCCCCATGGATGTCCCCATGGATGTCCCCATGGATGTCTTCACGGATGTCCCCATGGATGTCCCCATGGATGTCCCCATGGATGTCCCCACGGATGTCCCCATTGATGTCCCCATGGATGTCCCCATTGATGTCCCCATGGATGTCCCCATGGATGTCCCCATGGATGTCCCCATGGATGTCCCCATGGATGGCCCCATGGATGTCCCCATGGATGTCCCCATGGAAGTCCCCATTGATGTCCCCATTGATGTCCCCATTGATGTCCCCATGGATGTCCCCATTGATGTCCCCATTGATGTCCCCATTGATGTCCCCATTGATGTCCCCATTGATGTCCCCATGGATGTCCCCATTGATGTCCCCATGGATGTCCCCATGGATGTCCCCATTGATGTCCCCATGGATGTCCCCATGGATGTCCCCATTGATGTCCCCATTGATGTCCCCATTGTTGTCCCCATTGATGTCCCCATGGATGTCCCCATTGATGTCCCCATTGATGTCCCCATTGATGTCCCCATTGATGTCCCCATTGATGCCCCCATGGATGTCCCCATGGATGTCCCCATTGATGTCCCCATTGATGTCCCCATGGATGCCCCCATTGATGTCCCCATTGATGTCCCCATGGATGTCCAACAGCAACGTACATCGCGGCGTTTGTGGGTTGCACCTATTATCGTGGATGAGTGTTAAACTCCAGATGACAGTTCCGTGTTGCGCGTCACATGTGCATGGTTCTATTGTGCTTGGAACACGCTCCGGCGGTGGGACAGGCAACTCCAGCTTTTCTGAATGTCCCTCTTGATACTGATTGATTCACTAATGGTCAGCCCTGCCGGCAGAAACAGCAGCGGAACCCCAGAAAATAATCAGAACGCAAACTATATAAGACGCCACGGCAATGTCTGTTGATCCGATTATAATAGATGACGACAGTGATGACGAACCGGATAAACTGGATCAGATACCAACCATAACCAAAGGAGCGCGATCCGACAAAAAGCGAAATTCCGAAGTTCTGCAGTTCGATTTGCCCCGTAGTAAGCAACCGCGTCAATCTTTGAGTGGTGGGTACCCCGGACATAGCGAGGCAAGTAGGAGTGTATCACCCACGAGTAGCAGCAGCAGCAGTAATAGCAATAGTAGCAGTAGCAGTACCCCCCCCCCCCCCCTTGTATAAGCTACGCCCTTGTCCAAGCTACAGCGGGTGTAGGGACCGTATTAATTTGGTACCTAATTTGATTCGGTACAAATGCAGTGCGGCCACGTAAGACATGGGTTTGGTGACAAATTTGCGAGTCACGTAGGGTCATGGACACATCTGTTGTGAGTGTTTGCCCACACGAACCCACATAGCCCTGATTTTGGGGATATTTGTGAATCATCTTCCCCTTTCTTGCACCAGCTCACCATGCAAACTTCTCTTTTTCAACCGGGCCGTCTACGGCCTTGTCCAAGCTACAGTAGGCGTAGGGACCGTATTAATTTGGGACTTTTGCGTAGCTTATACAAGGGAGGGGGAGGGTAGTAGCAGTAGCAGTGTTACCCACCCGGTGTATTCCTGTGCCCCTGTGGATTCCCGTTCCCAGTTTCCACGTCCACGTGGTGTGACAGAGACACCAACAACCGCCACGCTGGCAGGTGGTGGTGGTAGTAAGAGCATGCATGTGTGTTCCTACACCCGGTATCCACATGGTTCTGGTGGTGCCCTTGTGCATCCACGTGGTGAGACAGCGGATGCAGCGAAAGCAGCGAAATTGAGGGCAAGACAACAAAGGGCATACGAGCAATGGCAACACGACATCGATCACCAAATGGTGGATCTATGGTGGTGGAAATGGGCGGCGCTAGGTGTAGGGGTCGCTGTGGTAGGTGGCTCTGCGACACCCTGGTTACGCCAAGGACCCATAGTCGCACCCATGGTCACACCGACTACTACCACAGAAAGTAGGCAACAACCAATTGCAAGGATATCACCACTGGATGGACCCCTTGATGATAAGGAGCGATACACACCACGCCGCTCCACAACGAGGTTGTCACCAGTTGAGAAACTCCTCACTGGGGACACACATTTTCCATCACAGGAACGGGTGATGTTGGGGGGTATGAACCGAAAAAGTTCAAAATTTTCATCAGAAGAGGAATGGGAGAGGGAGCTGGTCAAACGGGGTCACAGGTTCAACGATTGGTCCAGATTCTTGCACACATTTGGGCCCTATGCATGCGAACTTCTCAAGAACCAGAAGTCCTGGACGGCCACGAACTCTTGCAAAGCGCGAATTGCAAGACACGGCGAAATGCGATCAGGGTTGTCTGAAGAGGATCAACAAATGCATGCAGAAGAGGAAGCGTATCAACTGTTGTGAATGTGTTTTGCCATGCGAGGACCTATAGCGCCTGTGCGTTGTTGCTTTGGTACTTCGCAGAGCGATTAAGAAAATGTCCGGGTGGTAATGTTGAGAGGCCTGAGTCAGTGTCAGTGGCCGGTCCCACATTTTGACATAAATAAGAAAGAAAGTATGCCAAAACTCCGGTCACTGGACACAAATGAGACTCTGTTCTGGCCCATCAGACCAACGGATGCCCCATGCTTCAAACCCCCTAAGCGCATGCCCAATCCGTATGTACGTTAGCACACTGCCCAGGTAACTGGTTTAATCCAGCGCAGGATATATGAGAAAAACAGTCCATAAGCTTTGGGGTGATCAAGGCTGGCGAGATTTTCCCCTCCGAAAATTTCTCGGGCGAACCAATCCCCTCGCAAAAGAACCCCCCCCCCCCTTCCTGTAGGTACTGGACGAATCCCATCACCTCATGCGATGGGTACTGTACACGTCCCAGTAGATCATGCAATGGGTAATGGACAGATCCCAGTAGCCATGCCGCCGTGGGTGAGTTTTGATCACTTTCACTCATCATCATCGTAGTGTCACCGGTTTGGCTGTTGAAGGGGCACATTCAGGGTACAGGCCTGCAGGGAAATGCCACATACCGCCGCCCTGCAGCTCAGGCCTGGGAGTGCATCAATGATGCCTGGTGCCGGTGGTGCCTCTCATTGTGCCCCCCACCCCCCCTGTTTTTGGAGGATGACTCGCAGAGCCACCTGTGTTTTGAGGTTCAGGTGACATTGTCCTTTTATTTCGCATGGATAGCCTTGGGCTGTACATATGAGTGTATCCAGGAGGTGGGGCACGACACACTGTACATTGTGTATTGCAGCTCTGTTGAGATGGAAGCACGTCATTGGACTAAGTGCTAAAAGTGCCTAAGGCGGGGGCAAAGACGATGCAGCACCTCTCCCCTAACTTTATACCCCCCAAAATTTATACCCCCCTGCCTTATTGGGCGCTCTGCCGAAATCTATACCCTGGGGTATATAGTTGGGGGGGGGATAGTTGAAAGGCTGAAAGTGCCTAAGGTGGGGGCATCCAGTCAATCGGAACCGACTATTGGTCTCTCCCCTGCCTTAGCAACGGTCTTGTCTAAGCTACAGTAGGCGTAGGGACCGTATTCGTTTGGGACCTAATGTGATTCGGTACCAAATGTAGTGCAGCCACATAAGACATGGGTTTGGTGACAAAATTGCCAGTTACATACAGTCATGGACACATTTTTTGTGGGTGTGTGCCCACTTGAACAGTTATAGCTCTGATTTTGGGCATATTTGTGCATTATATTCCCCTTTCTTATCACTCACGTGTGTGTCGGTATTGTCGGCGTTGTGTGTGGTACATGTAAGCTACGGCCTTGTCTCAGCTACAGTAGGCGTAGGGGCCGTATTAATTTGGGGCATTTCCGTAGCTGAGACAAGTGGGGGAGGGTTGAGAGCGGCACACCAAAGAAGACCAGGATATTCTTTGTAGACATGTGGTGTTACTTGCAGATATGAGCAAGAGCCATAAAATGGCGGCAGAGGGGGGCTGGCATTTTGGGCCCATCGGCCTGCTTCACTTGTGGCCCCAACTGCTCTTGTCCGCACCCAACAGCCCTCCCACGGTTTTGCAACCGCCACAAGTTGCCCCTTAACTGCTTCTCCAACCACAACTGAGCTTCCTTCAGCCTCCCTCCCTCGCAAGTATATCCCTGGGGGGCGGGGGGGGGGAGGGATACAAGTGTAAAAGGTCACTGGCAAACACATTGGTTCCGTGGAAGGCGGTGCTTCTCCACAGTTGGTGCACATCGAGAGTTAGTGGAAAACTAGTCGAAAGTGGGCCTGTGGTTGCTGTGTTGGTGATGAGTGGAAGTTGGGGGCCCACCAGCGTGCGCGCCACGTGTCAAGGGCTTTGTCCATTTGCACTCACACGGCCTGGCATGTCTTTTGTTTGTTTCAGCCGCGGCGGAATACATTTGTAAGTTGCGAGGGGCTCAATTGACGGGCCTATTTCGATCCTGATCACTTGGACGCCCAGGGGTTGGCAAGACCACTCCCGTGTTGAGAGTGATGGACATATTGCAGCATAGATATGCAGAACGGCCGGTGCACGGGTTTGTAACACCGGAGGTCCGAGGGAGCAACGGGCGGGTCGGCTTTGACATCATCAATCCCGAAACCAAAGCAGTCGTCCCATTGGCACGTCTTGCTGCGCTCGGAGGACCCACATCCCCCACTGTTGGCCGCTACGGAGTGTACGTCCGCGAGTTTGAGCAGGTCAGCGTCCCAATACTCGACAAGCTGCAGCGCCAGGGCCCTGGCCAACAACCCTCGCTGGTCATTGTGGATGTATAGCCGACAACGTCGCCGGGTGCCAGCGGATTATGCCATGTAGTCCCGTTGGTACCTATGCAACAAGCAACGACAATACCCCGAGGCTTGAAGCCAATTGGTGTGTATTTTTCATCGATGACAGCGCACTTGCTCGCCAAAGCGCATCAATCATGCTACCCCTGCCTGCACCGAATGTCAAACTGTCTGTGTTTGGTGGCTGAGATGGACTGAGATGGACTGAGATGGATTGGAATGCACTGAGATGGAAAGGCACTGAGATCGATTGAGATGCGATGAGATGGGCTGAGATGTGATGCGACGGAATAAGATGGACTGAAATGGGCTGAGATGCGATGAGACGGAATGAGATGGACTGAGATGCGATGAGACGAAATCAGATGGGCTGAGATGCAATCAGACGAAACGAGATGTACTGAGATGCGATGAGACGAAATGAGATGAGCTGAGATGCGATGAGACGGAATGAGATGGACTGAGATGGACTGAGATGGACTGAGATGGACTGAGATGGACTGAGATGGGCTGAGATGCGATCAGACGAAATGAGATGGACTGAGATGCGATGAGACGAAATGAGATGGAATCAGATGCGATGAGACGGAATGAGATTGATTGAGATGGCGATGAGACAGAATCAGATTGACTGAGATGCGATGAGACAAAATCAGATTGACTGAGATGCGATGAGACGGAATGAGATCGTTTGATATAGACTGACATGGACTGAGATGGACTACGATGGGCTGAGATGCGGTGAGACGGAATGAGATTGTCTAAAATGTGATCAGACGAAATGGGATGGACTGAGATGCGATGGGACAAAATCAGATTGACTGAGATGCGTTGAGACAAAATCAGATGGGCTGAGATGCGATCAGACGAAATGAGATGGACTCAGATGCGATGAGACGAAATGAAATGGACTGAGATGCGATGAGACGAAATGAGATGGACTGAGATGCGATGAGACGAAATGAGATGGAATGAGATGCGATGAGACGAAATGAGATGGACTGAGATGCGATGAGACGAAATCAGATGGACTGAGATGCGATGAGACGAAATGAGATGGACTGAGATGCGATGAGACGAAATGAGATGGGCTGAGATGCGATGAGACGAAATGAGATGGACTGAGATGCGATGAGACGAAATGAGATGGACTGAGATGCGATGAGACGAAATGAGATGGACTGAGATGCGATGAGACGAAATGAGATGGACTGAGATGCGATGAGACGAAATGAGATGGACTGAGATGCGATGAGATGAAACCAGATGGACTGAGATGCGATGAGACAAAATCAGATGGACTGAAATGGACTGAGATGGACTGAGATGGACTGAGATGGACTGAAATGCACTGAGATGAACTGAGATGGACTGAGATGGACTGCGATGTGATGGCACTCTCTATTTTCCTGTTTATCTCGTTGTGACCCAGAAGGAGCATATCATCGGGGCCTTCTGGTTCACAGTTGGTGTCCTCACCAACAACATGCAATGCACTAGTACACTAGGGGGCCGCACCGTGCGCTGTGCGCGCTCTGTGCGAAAAGTTGGCCATTATCCACCACTGGGAGTTCGGTAAGTTCACAAGATTGGAAGCAAGTCATTGAATGGCTGCTGAAGCAGAAGGGGCTGTAGGGGGCAGAATTCAGGTGCCTGGGACCCATGGCAAGCATCAGACGTTTGGATTTTCAAGTTTTGAATTGATCGTGCATGCTTCTGTAGATGGGTGGTTTTCAGGGCTGTTCCCTGGATAATCACCGTACTAATTCGCATTGTGCACGCGCTGTTGGAAAACGCCCCCTAGTGACATTTTTCAGCCGAAAGTACCATTGAAAGTAAGGGGTTTTGGGGCCACATAGACCGTAGACACTACAATGGGACACAATCAAACACCTTCGAAATGTGGTCTCGACCACCTCAACATTTTTGACCTCCGGGGGGGGGCTGGGGGGTTGAAGTCAGCATGTGAGCCTAAGTCCCCCCCATGACCTTCAATCTCAATGGCTGGTGAATTTGCTAGTGAAAGTATGTGTTTGTGGGGGGAGCACTTGACACAGCGCAGCGAATAGGCGGTCTGGCCCAACCAAACACCCGCGGTTTCTCCTTCGGGGACAAATTGAGAGGCCCCTTGAGTTGGGAATGTTCATATCTTCTTGCACCGGACCCAAATTTGGACTTGGCACGAAGTTTTGTACCCTCCTTATGGCCCTTGGCCCCATGTGCCTGCCCATGTGTGGGCGGATGTACGAGAGGAGATTGATGTCAATGATGAAGGGGATGATGGTGAAGTGTGTGCTCTGTGTTGCATGAAGAGAGCATCTCTTTTGCCGGTGG
Source organism: Eutreptiella sp. 'Long Island Sound 2002' (assembly GCA_964036045.1). Lineage (NCBI taxonomy): Eukaryota > Euglenozoa > Euglenophyceae > Eutreptiales > Eutreptiaceae > Eutreptiella > Eutreptiella sp. 'Long Island Sound 2002'. Next base: position 16,037,386 of record OZ038403.1, read on the forward strand.
AGTGTTTGTGGGAAGGGGGGATGTTTACACACGGTTTGCTCTCCTTACGGGGCGTTTTGGGAGGAAATAAACGCCAACCCATTCCGGGTGTACCTGCTGCACGCGATGCGGATACTCCCCCTTGGGCCACCCGGGGCTGAGACAATGCAGTGGGACACCATCAAACACCTTCAATGTCAATGTTGGTTGAATTTGCTACTGAAAGTGCCGTTTTTGAGGGGCACACAGTCCCTAGACATTGCAGTGGGACACACTCAAACACCTTCAATCTCAAAATGCCTTCTGAAGTTGCAACTGGGCATAGCACTAGCAGCGGTGGCAAAACACCACCGATGGTTACAAGGGCTTGGCAACCCCATTTCCCCCTTGTGGTAGAGCTGTTGAGCGACACCCTCAGCCCTCCCTCTGCCCCTCACCCCCCAGAGCCCAACCACACAAACATACATCCCCCCAACCTAGTTGCAGTCCTTGGACTTCCATTGACCACCATGGCAATCGTGGCTCCCACCATCCATACTTTGGAACTCTGTGTGTGGTCCCCTAAAAGTGGTACTTTCATTTGTTTTGTTTTTTTCGCTTAAGAAACCTCCTGCTGAGACCTTCCTCGTTCAAGCCTGAGACACGCATACATAGTATTTTGACGGCATCATGGGCGAAAAATCGCACAGTCGCTGTTCGAAATGCCGCCGCGAACAACAATTACAAATGGGCACACCAGAAAGTCCTCGTTGCACGTGCACCACCAGAACCAAAACAGTGGTTTGAGGTCTTTAAAAAAGTACAGTCAGGATGCCCCATGGCCATCAGGAAATGAACACAACCCCTGTTTCGGGGGATGGGGGTATCGCCCCGAATGGCAGGGCTGGAATTCTCTTGTTGCTTTGCGGTGACTGTCCAGGGTGTACATCTCCTCACTATGACCACCAACTCTGCTGACATCGAGTATCTCCGACAGCACCACATCCCCGAGCTTGTCAATGACCTTATCCAACAACTGATCACTGCCAAACCGTCCCAGCCTGTTGCATTCCTTCGAGACGCCTTGACGAGGAAGAATGCAGGTTTGCAGCGCTGCCATTAACAGGGCGCGTGCTGAAACAATGTTTTGCTTTTTGTGGCTCAGTGATCAGTGTGAAAGACCGTCAAATTCAATAGGGCACCTTATGGGCTCACCCGTACACCACATGTCGTTTTGTGTGCAGTATTGTTCTCTTCTGAGTCTTTGTGTGCCATGCTGTCATCACTTTGGGGTCCGCACCGTGTGGCCATCTAACTCGAAACAGGTCATACTCCAGGGTCACGCATGCCAGGCCGGTCTTCTATCCCCAGCATCCCCATTTTCGAGGGCAGCATGGGTTGATTGGAAAATCGTAATGTTGGCTGACCTATGTGCCAAACTTGGCTCATGATATAATGACGGGCTATGTAGCACCAAAACAGCTCACCCATTGGGTGTGTATGGCCCCATGAGAGGGCTGTTTGCTGGCAATGTCAGCCCATTTTGTTTTAGGACAGATGGGCACAAATCTAGCGCCACTTGATGGTACTTTGCAACATGCAATCCTCTGTGAGGTGGCCCTGACGAAGGGAATGCAATTCCCCATCTGGCTTGCTGCCTCGAAACATGCCATCGAACCATGGCACTTTTCCAAGCCCCCTTGTCATTTTTTGTGCATGTTGGGGGGCCCTGCGAATGAACTTTTGACTCCCCAAAATATAAACACAAATACATGGAAGGCAAAAATGACTGTGCGTGAAAACCCCCAACTCTCGTTTGTCGAGGAGGGAACATCTTGAAAAGAGCCAACTGATTTGACATTCTGACAAATTGCCTGTGAAGCCATACCCCATTGATCAGCCCTGTTCTCTGCCCTGCAACTGTCTCGTGTGGTGTCTGTACTGTGGCTCCCAGTGTGTCGGAGGCCGTCCTGAAAAAAGGGCTGCCCCATGCACCTCTTTCCAAAAGCAAGGCATCGCCAGCACCCAGCCTCTGTGGCACTGACGGAGACCCTACATTGTGCATGGACCGTGCACCACAATCTGCTGAGAGTCGCCGCAATTCGGTCAAACGGCCCGTAAACCCAACGCCATTTCACGAAAACCCAAAACAAACCAAATTCAAATTGAATCCAAAATTCTCAGCCACGCCCCCTCAGCCCAAGACTGAGGCCAAGGCCTGAGATGAAAGAAAACAACCTCTTCTCACCCAAACCTCGGATCTCAAATCTACAGTATTCCCCCAAATATGGGAGCCTGGTTTTGCTTGTTCCTCAAATAACTGAACTGTGCGCATACAGCGCTCAGCGGCAGCACCCACATTGATCCCAATGCTTCAATTGCAAGAGCCTGTGTGCAGACGCCCCAAGACGGCGGTCCAACAAACAGAACAACATCAGAGTTGGAAGCTTTGAAATGTAAGTTCGGGCATGGAGCAGAGATTTGCAAGACAGACCAACATGAATCATTAATCAGGAGCTGTCAAATTATCTTGACCCTCCCTCCCCCAAATGCTGGTCTCCTGCCCTGTGATATTTCTGTGCCTGTGACTGTTTCTGATTGAGTAACACACAGTGGGGGTGGTCCAGCACTGGGTAGAGCATGTGAGATGGGTTAAATTGAAGCACAACTTAGCTGGGCACAGACACGCACACACACACACACACACACACACACACACACACACACACACACACACACACACACAGACACTGACAGACACAGAAACCGAACATTGCTGCAGTGCGGACAGAGCTGTAGAGAGGTGATGTCACATAGCAAACGCTAGTGCTTTGGTAGAAATGAATGGGCGTCTCACACACAGACAGACAGACAGACACACGCACGCCCACACCCACACACAACACAATAGTTGTGAGATGCGCATGCGAATGCCGTTGCCAATCTTTTCACAGGTCCTTCTGCGGAAGTAGAAACCATTCGTGGCGATAAGGTGTGCAATGTGCTTTGGGCTATGGGAAGGTACTGTGAGGGGTCCTTAGGGAGCCTGTGACGAACCTCTTCATGCTGCTCTTTTGGCGCATTGAATTGTTTGTAGATGGATGAGCGAAAGCAAAGGTTCTGAGAAGTGCGGATGAAGGCACGTGTGTAGAGTTCCTTGGAGCTTAAAAGCGGAGGCAAGCCCCCCCCCCTTACGGTCGCAACGACGCCCCTTAGAGCCGATGGGGAGGGTCCGTTTTCCAAAGTTACAGTCCAATCTTTGCTCTGACCTCTTGACCCTCCAGGGGCCAAAACAAGCACTCCGTGGGTGATTTTGGGACATGTAGTATGGAGACTCTTGTGCACAAGACCGAATGCATTATGCACCATAGAGCCGGGGTGTCACACCGCCGCTGAAATGCATTTGTGATCAGCTGTGTCACCGCCTGCCATCGCCCCCCTATATACAACAAGGACTAGGACTGTTTGCACCCACAGGCAATGATGACTCCAGAGCGTCTGGCCGAGCTGAAGGCCACAGCGCAGGCGTTGTGTGCTCCAGGCAAAGGCTTCCTTGCGTCGGATGAGTCCGCCGGCCCTTGGCTGCGCGCTGGCCACCTCGAAGCGAAGCAAATCCCCGACACCATCGAGAACCGAGCCGCATACCGGTCCCTGTGCTTCACCGCCCCGGGGCTGAGCGAGCACATCAGCGGTGTGATCCTGCACTGGGAGACCCTTTTTCAGAAGGATGCCGATGGCAACGAAATGGTGGACCTGATCACGAGGAAGGGGATGCTCGCGGGCATCAAGTTGGACAAGGCATACGACAAGAAAGGCATGTGGGGGACAGCGACCGGCCCCCTGGGCCATCCGGAGACCGCCACCAGAGGCCTTGACGATCTGCAGGAGCGTGCAGCCAAGGCCTATGCCAAAGGCGCGCGGTTTGCCAAGTGGCGCAACGTGCTGCAGCTGGATCCCGCCCAGGGGCTCCCCAGTGACCTGGCCATCCGAGAGACGGTGCATACCTTGGCGCGCTACGCTTCCATTTGCCAGAGCGAAGGGCTGTGCCCCATCGTTGAGCCCGAGGTGGTCCCGAATGGCAGCCACGACATCCACTACTGCCAAACGATGACGGAGAAGGTGTTGGCCGCGCAGTTCCAAGCGCTGAGCGATCACGGCGTGTATTTGGAGGGGGCCGTCCTGAAGCCGAACATGGTCAAGAACGGCCTCGACGGCCCCCGTGCCAGTCCGGAGGAGATCGCCAAACGGACTGTCCAAACGCTGTTACGGACGGCCCCCCCCGCTCTGCCAGGCATCTTCTTCTTGTCCGGGGACACTCCTCTTGACGTGGACAACGAAGAGTCGGCGACCATCAACCTCAGCAAGATGCACGAGCTGCCGGGGAGGCTGCCCTGGCATCTGTCCTTCTCCTACGGCAAGGCCCTTCAGAAGACCTGCATTGTCACGTGGCTGGGCAAGGAGGTGAACAAGGCCGCAGCCCAACGGGCGTTGAAGAATCGTGCGGCCGCAAACACCGCGGCGGTGCTGGGCAAGTACAAGCCGGGCTCTTGCGCAAGTGTCGGGACCGACGGCAACATCAAGGGTGCGGCGGGACCGTACTGAGCAGTTCCGATGGGATTCCTTCCCCTACGGCCGCACCGCAGGATCCGAAGGACTGCATATCAAAGCTTTGAGCCACGTTTGTAGAATGAATACGTTGAGCCGTTGTTCCGGGAGGAGGGATCTCCCTGAGGCACGTGTGTTGTTCTGTGCTCTGGGCCAGGGCCAGATATGGCTCTTGAGGTGGGCCCGGCTCTGCCCCCCCCCCCCCCCCTACCACACACACAACCTACGCCCAGTGGTACGCTACCTTTGTTTGTCTCACCCTCGTTGACCCGCTGTAGGTCTCCTGTCCATGCATTTGTACGTTCCTAACCAGTTCAACATTCGTCCCACAACCACACTAAAGCACACCAGAGCTTGCCGAACGTATGGTGTGTTTTCTGCACAAGGCAGCATTGGCATGTAACGGAATGGTTTGTACCTTTTTTGTTTCGTCCTCCTCATTGTCCTCCGTTGTGTCCCCCCCCCCCCCCCTGAGTGAGGCACCCACGTTTGCCTACATCAGCGGGCATAACGTTGTGCAGGTCATTGAGTTCTGTACAGGTGCCCCCCACGGAGAAATGTATATTTATATATGTATGGCTCTCAAGGGCATCGGTTTGGTGACAGTAGTGAGGGCTCTTGCGACCAGTACCACGGCTTGGAAGTCTGTGGTACTGCTCTCAAGCTCCAGTCGTGTGGGCTGTTGATGCAGCATGATGGTCTGTGTCACTGGCTTTGGGCTTAGGGTGATTGGTGGTGAATACCAAACAAACCCCCGTTTTGGCGCAAGATGTACCAAACAAACCCCCCGATAAAGCATACCAAAACAACCCCCAAAACGTTGGACCGCTTTCGCAATGACTGACCCGGAGACACCAGAAGTTTGTGAGACATTTGTTGAGCCACGCATGCCTCCAGCCGCCTGTCTCCTTCGTCCCTATTGCATCCGCTCCAGTGTCCCCCCGTGGGGATGTTTCGCGTGACTCCAACGGCCTCTGATTCTCCCCAACGACCTCCGGTTCTCTCCAATGCTCCAATGCCCCATTTTTCCATTTGTTTCCGCACTTGATGTGCCATGTGCACCATTATCGAAGCATTGCCAAACTGATTTGTGACGAAGTTGTGGACATGAGTCATCCAGTACTCGTGATGGTTGGTCTGCATGTCTGTGCTATGGACTGCAATCCCAGAGTCCAAGGTACCCAGGGTCCTGTTCAGGGGCACCAAAATGAATGAAACAAAGCCCCCCCCCCCAAAAAAAAGGGAGGTCCGACGCAATAATAAACACCAAAATTTGAAAGCAGTTGCCTCGGTCAACCCACTACAGGTCCGCAAAAATGAATTTCACACAAAAAAGCGCAACCATTTTGGGGTGATTTTGCAAACATGGAGCAAAAATACAACCCACTTTCCGAGGCCGAGGCCGGGTATAATTGCAAGCGGTACAAATTACAAGCGGTACAAATTACAAGCGGTGCAAATTATCGCGGACCCTCCCGGATAAATTCACCCAAACCCACGTGTGCACACATACAAGCGGCGTAGAACATTCATGCAACCTAAGGCAATCTACCGGTTGCTTCATTCCAAAAGCATTGCACATTGTGATTCCACCTCCAATCTTGACAATTTACAGCAAATAGGACAGGTTTCCTGGACATTGGGCTCATGGCAATCATTGCAGCACGTAGAAACCTCATCACCATCACCAGCAACAATGATTCAAAGGCAATTGCGTCAATATGGGGGAGTTGCTGTGGCACAGCCTGGCACACCAAGCGCAAAATGCCTGTGGTCTCCCAAGACTTGACGATTGAGGCCCCAGACAACTCTGCAATTGCAGATTTGATAAGTAAACAAGATAAATGATGCTTGGCCTTGCTAGAACCCCCTAAAGCCAACCGAGAAAGTATCAAAGAGCGCTGGCCAGGGGGCATACAAAGTTTATGGCTGGTAAATCACCTCGAAGAGGGTTGTTAGATCAAGCGCAGGTGCGTACGCCATATACCCCCTTTTTTGGGGTCATTCGCGTACGATACCCGAAGGTATGGTACCGGATGTCCAACCCCTTGTAAAATCATCATTTTAGAAGAGAAAATGATCCACTACTGAATTTTTCGTTTTTGACCCCTTTAGCCCCCCGTACCCGGGTACCCTTTTGGGGGGGTGGGGGTGGGGGGGGGGTGGGGGTGTCGGGGGGGGGGGGTCAAAACTTCTTTGCGTATTCTGGGTGTTGTGTGTGGATTTGGACCCAGGTCCCGGGCAACTTTTTTCTTGTACATGGACCCCCTAACCCATGGCGGGGGTCCCGGGTCCCAACTCCAGGTACCCGCGGTCGCCCCCCCCTGTGGGCCCTTGCTAGTGAGGACTTAGCCGTTTTCACGCTGCATAAGGCTGTTTAGCGACACCTGCAAGATTTCCAAAAATCACCTCGCAGAGGTTGTTAGATCAAAGCCAGGCAGGCGTATATAGGGGAAAACGCCACATACCCCACCATTTGGGCCTATTCGCGTACCCTACCCCAAGGGATTGAATTGTTAGTTTAACCCCTTGTAAAATCATGATTTTGCCCAATAAACGCATCCCCCAATGAGTTTTTGGTCCGGACCCCCCCAGACCCCCCCCACTTGCAACCCACTTTTTAGGGGGGGGTGGGGGGGGGTCAAAAATGTCGAAAAAATGACCCCCCTCTTTTTTGGGTCGAAAATCATGAATCTTTTGGTTTTTTTTCGATTTTGAGCCGAAAAAGTGTTCCCGGGTCCCGACTCCATAGGGTTTGTATGGGGTGGAGTGGGACGAGCGCTTATGCAGTTTATGCATTTTTTGCCTTTTTCGGTATGTTTTTGGTATGTTGGCGGTTTTGGCAACCCCGGTGACCCCGTGGTATCCACTTTGAGGGGTGTGAGTGGGGATGTTGTGACAGTATATGCTCACTAGGATACGGAAGGACGTTTTTTGCAGTCTCTAGCCTTGCTTAGGGCCGTTCACACACCGTGCCAAAGACGCGAAATGACTGTTTCCACCAATAATGGCCTAGTGAATGGGCCGGTACACAACCTGCTTATGCAGCTTTTCACCGCGGGCAGCTCAAAAATCGAAGTTTTTGAAACTTGTTTGTTTTATATTTTGATCACCTAAAATGACCATCCAAGGTATGTAAAGCATGTTTTAGGCCGTATTTACGTGTTTTTCACCCTATTTGGGTATTAGGTCAAGGGGGGGGGGTCTTCCAAGGGATGGGTACACAAGCTGCTTATGCAGTTTTTCACCCTGGGCAGCTCAAAAATCGAAGGTTTCGAAACTTATGTTTTTGATATTGTGATCACCTAAAATGACCATCCAAGCTATGTAAAGCATATTTTAGCTTGTATTTATATGGTTTTCCACTATTTAGGGTGTGTGTTGCTTGGGGTAGACTTGGGGTAGATTCTCTGCGAGGTGGACTTGCCGAAGGCAATAGAAATCGACTTTTTCGGATACCCTTCTGTTGCCCCTGGGATGGGTTTGGGTGATGATTTAGTGACAATACGGCTACTTGAGCACCGATGGGGACCCACGTAGTGGCTGCCCAGCCCATATAGCCCGAGCCATGGCCCCTCCAAAAGCCCCGAAATTGCCGTTGTGTAGGCTGTTTAGTGACACCTGCAAGATTTCCGAAATTCGCCTTTTTCCGAAACCCTTCTGATGCCCCTGGGATGGGTTTGGGTGATGATTTGATGACAATACGGGTACTTGAGCACCCATGGGGACCCACGTTTTGGCCGCTAGGCCTATGTAGCCCGTGCCATGGGCCCCCCAAAAGCTTCAAAATTGCTGTTTGTAGGTGGTTCCATGGCATTTGGTGTGAGCACAAACTGCCTAAGCAGTTTTCCACCCTCTACAGGTCAAAAATGGAAACTTTTTGCAAAATCACCTCGCAGAGGTTGTTAGATCAAAGCCAGGCAGGCGTATATATGGGGAAAACGCCACATACCCCCCCCATTTTGGCTTTTTTGGGGTTCTTCACGTACCCTACCCCAAGGGATTGAATTGTTAGTTTAACCCCTTGTAAAATCATTATTTTGTCCAATCAACGCATCCCCCAATGAGTTTTTGGTCCGGACCCCCCCAGACCCCCCCCACTTGCAACCCACTTTTTTGAGGTTTTGAGGGAGGGGGGGGGGTGGGGGGGGGTGGGGGTGGGGGGGGGGTCAAAAAATGACCCCCCCTTTTTTTGGGTCGAAAATCATGAATCTTCTGGTTTTTTTCGATTTTGAGCCGAAAAAGCGTTTCCGGGTCCCGACTCCATAGGGTTTGTATGGGGCGGAGTGGGACGAGCGCTTATGCAGTTTATGCATTTTTTGCCTTTTTCGGTATGTTTTTGGTATGTTGGCGGTTTTGGCAACCCCGGTGACCCCGTGGTATCCAGTTTGAGGGGTGTGAGTGGGGATGTTGTGACAGTATATGCCTACTAGGATACGGAAGGACGTTTTTTGCAGTCTCTAGCCTTGCTTAGGGCCGTTCACACACCGTGCCAAAGACGCGAAATGACTGTTTCCACCAATAATGGCCTAGTGAATGGGCCGGTACACAACCTGCTTGTGCAGTTTTTCACCGCGGGCAGCCCAAAAATCGAAGTTTTTGAAACCTGTTTTTTTGATATTGTGACCACCCAAAATGATCATCCAAGGTATGTAAAGCATGTTTTAGGCCGTATTTACGTGTTTTTCACCCTATTTGGGTATCAGGTCCGGGGGGGGGGGGGGGGCTCCCAAGGGATTGGTACACAACCTGCTTATGCAGTTTTTCACCGCGGGCAGCTCAAAAATCGAAGTTTTTGAAACCTGTTTTTTTGATATTGTGAACACCTAAAATGACCATCCAAGGTATGTAAAGCATGTTTTAGGCCGTATTTACGTGTTTTTCACCCTATTTGGGTATTAGGGGGGTCCGGGGGGGGGGGGGGGGGGGCTCCCAAGGGATTGGTACACAACCTGCTTATGCAGTTTTTCACTCTGGACAGCTCAGAAATGGAAGTTTTCAAATCACCTCGCAGAGGTTGTTAGATCAAAGCCAGGCAGGCGTATATATGGGGAAAACGCCACATACCCCCCCATTTTGGCCTTTTTGGGCCCATTCGCGTACCCTACCCCAAGGGGTTGAATTGTTGGTTTCACCCCTTGTAAAATCATTATTTTGTCCAATAAACGCATCCCCCAATGAGTTTTTGGTCCGGACCCCCCAGACCCCCCCCACTTGCAACCCACTTTTTTGAGGTTTTGAGGGAGGCGGGGGGGTGGGGGGGTGGGGGGGGGGGGTGGGGGGGGGGATCAAAAAATGACCCCCCCTTTTTTTGGGTCGAAAATCATGAATCTTTTGGTTTTTTTGATTTTGAGCCGAAAAAGTGTTTCCGGGTCCCGACTCCATAGGGTTTGTATGGGGCGGAGTGGGACGAGCGCTTATGCAGTTTATGCACTTTTTCAGCCATTTTTGCTATGTTTCCGAAACTTATATTTTTGACATCGTGATCACCTAAAATGACCATCCAAGCTATGTAAAGCATGTTTTAGGCCGTATTTACGTGTTTTTCACCCGATTTGGGTATTAGGTCCGGGGGGGGGGGGGCTTCCAAGGGATTGGTACACAACCTGCTTATGCACTTTTTCACTATGGGCAGCTCAAAAATGGAAGTTTTCCAAACTTGTTTTTTTGATATTGTGACCACCTAAAATGACCATCCAAGGTATGTAAAGCATGTTTTAGGCCGTATTTACATGTTTTTCACCCTGTTTGGGTTGTAGGTCCGGGGGGGGGGTGTCCCAAGGGATTGGTACACAATTTGCTTATGCAGCTTTTCACCCTGGGCAGCTCAAAAATGGAAGTTTTCGAAACCTTTTTTTTTTTTTGATATTGTGACCACCTAAAATGACCATCCAAGGTATGTAAAGCATGGTTTAGGCCGTATTTACATGTTTTTCACCCTGTTTGGGTAATAGGTCCGGGGGGGGGGGGGGTCTCCCAAGGGATTGGTACACAACCTGCTTATGCAGTTTTTCACCCTAGGCAGCTCAAAAATCGAAGTTTTTGAAACTCGTTTTTTTGATATTGTGACCACCTACAATGACCATCCAAGGTACGTAAAGCATGTTTTAGGCCGTATTTACGTGTTTTTCACCCTATTTGGGTATTAGGTCGGGGGGGGGGGGGGGGGTCTCCAAAGGGATTGGTACACAACCTGCTTATGCAGTTTTTCACGCTTGGCAGCTCAAAAATCGAAGTTTTCGAACCTTACTTTTTTGATACTGTGATTACCTAAAATGACCATCCAAGCTATATAAAGCATGTTTTAGGCCGGATTTACATGTTTTTCATCCAATTTGGTATTAGGTCCGGGGGGGGGGGGGGGGTTCCCAAGGAATTTTTGTACACAACCTGCTTTATGCAGTTTTTCACCCCGGGCAGCTCAAAAATCGAAGTTTTCGAAACTTATTTTTTTGATATTGTGACCACCTAAAATGACCATCCAAGCTATATAAAGCATGTTTTTGGCCGTATTTACATGTTTTTCATCCAATTTGGGTATTAGGTCGGGGGGGGGGGGGTCCCAAGGGATTGGTACACAACCTGCTTATGCAGTTTTTCACCCTGGGCAGCTCAAAAATCGAAGTTTTTGAAACTTGTTTTTTTGATATTATGACCATCTAAAATGACCATCTAAGGTATGTAAAGCATGTTTTAGGCTGTATTTACGTGTTTGTCACCCTATTTGGGTATTAGGTTGGGGGGGGGGTCTCCCAAGGGATTGGTACACAACCTGCTTATGCAGTTTTTCACCCTGGGCAGCTCAAAAATCGACGTTTTCGAAACCTGTTTTTTTGGTATTGTGACCACCTAAAATGACCATCCAAGGTATGTAAAGCATGTTTTAGGCCGTATGTACATGTTTTTCACCCTATTTGGGTATTAGTCCGGGGGGGTGGGGGGGCTCCCAAGGGATTGGTACACAACCTTATGCAGTTTTTCACCCTAGGCAGCTCAAAAATCGAAGTTTTCGAAACTTGTTTTTTTGATACCGTGATCACCTAAAATGAATATCCAAGGTATGTAAAGCATGTTTTAGCCCGTTTTTATGTAGCTTCCATCCTATTTTGGGTGTGTTTTGCTCGGGGTAGATTCTCTGCGAGGTGGACTTGCCGAAGGCAATAGAATTTTGTTTTTTTGATGTTGTGACCACCTAAAATGACCATCCAAGCTATGTAAAGCATGTTTTAGGCCGTATTTACGTGTTTTTCACTCTATTTGGGTATTAGGTCCACGGGGGGGGGGGGGGGTGCTCCTAGGGGATTGGTGCACAACCTGCTTGTGCAGTTTTTCACTCTGGACAGCTCAAAAATGGAAGTTTCTGAAACTTGTTTTTTTGATATTGTCACCACCTAAAATGACCATCCAAGCTATGTAAAGCATGTTTTAGGCCGTATTTACGTGTTTTTCACCCTATTTGGGTATTAGGTCCGGGGGGGGGGGGTGCTCCTAGGGGATTGGTACACAACCTGCTTATGCAGTTTTTCACCGCGGGCAGCTCAAAAATGGAAGTTTCTGAAACTTGTTTTTTTGATATTGTGACCACCTAAAATGACCATCCAAGGTATGTAAAGCATGTTTTAGGCCGTATTTACGTGTTTCTCACCCTATTTGGGTATTAGGTCCGGGGGGGGGGGGGGGGGGCTTCCTAGGGGATTGGTACACAACCTGCTTGTGCAGTTTTTCACTCTGGACAGCTCAAAAATGGAAGTTTCTGAAACTTGTTTTTTTGATATTGTGACCACCTAAAATGACCATCCAAGGTATGTAAAGCATGTTTTAGGCCGTATTTACGTGTTTTTCACCCTATTTGGGTATTATGTCCGGAGGGGGGGGGGTCTCCCAAGGGATTGGTACACAACCTGCTTATGCAGCTTTTCACCGCGGACAGCTCAAAAATGGAAGTTTCTGAAACTTGTTTTTTTGATATTGTGACCACTCAAAATGACCATCTAAGGTATGTAAAGCATGTTTCACGCCGTATTTACATGTTTTTCAGGCCTCTTATTGTGAACCTGCACGTGGTGAGGCTGCCTAGCTGATCCGCAATGCTCTTGTTCCTTTTTGCGACGCTCCTGCGTCTTCCCCTTCTCTCGCCCTCGCGCCCTGCGCACAATGGGCGACCGAACGGGGGTGGCCACCCAGCTGGCCGCCCTCCTTCAGCGCCCCGAGGTCCTCACGGCCCTTGGTGCGGCGCTGGCACCCTTTCTCGCCGGCCCACCACCCGCAGCTAACAGCGGGGGGGGCGGCGGCGCGCAGCCGCTCTCGCTCCAAGGGGGGTAAGGGGTCAACCGCCCTGCCCAGCCGCCCCCCGCCCCCCCCACGGCGGAGCAGGCCATGATCGCCTCGCTCCAACGACAAATCGCGTCCCTCGAGGACATCATCAACACCCTCCGACGTGAGCTGGCGGAATCACGAGGCGAACCGGCACCCGCGGCCTCCGCGCGAGCCGGCGCCGCCGCAGCGGCCCAGGCCGCGCCCGCGGCCACGACGACAACGAAACGGAAAGCCGCGTCGACGAACGGCAAGGCGGCGGCTACGCCGCCCACGACGTCCACCCGCTGCCAGCTTGCAAGCTCCAGCCACAGCCGGCGCTCCCAGGGTGCCCAGGAGGCACCGGGGGCAGCGCCCCCGACCCCCCCACAGTCCCCGTGCGTGTGGACGGGCACCGGCACGGGCCACCGAAGCCTGGAGCACCGCGACGGGTGCCTCTGCCGGTCAGGGCACCTGCCCCCCCACCCCTTCGCCTCCTCGCATCCCTACTGGGCGCGGGAGTACATCAAGTACGCCCAGAGCCACACTGTGCGGTGTGGTGGCGTCAAGGAGGGGTCGGCCCCCTCGCCCCCCCAGCAAGCCGGCCCCGGTCGCCCGACCTACGCATCGGCGACGCGGTCCGCGGCACGGGGCTCCCGGCCGGGCGCCGTGCGGCTGGTGGCGGCCGCCGCTCGCGCCTCGACAGCGCTCCCCCCAGTGCAGCCCACGGCGGCAGCCCTATGGGCCCTGCTGCCCTCGACGACGGCGGTGCAGCCGCTCCGCCTCTTCCAGGGCGAGTCCCGGGACAAGATCCGGGAATGGGGCATCGCCCAGATCACGCCGGGGCGGCACCCGGCGGAGTGGAAGCAGCCCTCCCAGGTGGGGGCCCTGCGGTGCGTGGCGCTGGTGGGCTGCACGGTCCACGAGGCCCACCTCGCGGCCGCGACCGCCGCCGCGGCCCACGACGCCGTCCAGCGGGTCACCGCCCTTATACACGTCCAGGGCGGCAGCAAGGCGGCGCCCACGGTGGCGGTCCTGCTGCAGACCCTCCGCCGGACGAGGGCCAGCCTGGCGGTGCCGGGCACGGCCCTGCAGGGCGTGGTGCGCACAGAGCGCCAACCCTGGGAAACGGCGGACCCGGCGGTGGTGGACCCCGTGCCGCCGGGGCACATCCTGCAGCTAGTCTAGGAGCGCCTCCCGGAGGATGACGACCGGGAGACGGCGGAGCTCCCGGACGTGGACCCGGCGCCGCTGGACCCCGTTCCCGCCACCGTCCGGGTCGTCTGCGTCCTGGACCCGGCGGTCCTGGCGGATGCCGACGTGCGTCGGCTCCACGTGGGGGCCTTTGGGAAGGACCACGCGTGGCGGCACCTCAGGCCGCTCATGGGGGCGGCCCTGCCCCACCCCCCACCCATGCAGGCCGCGATCAGGGGCTCGATGGTCGAGGTCTCCACCGACCTCCCCTCGTCCGTGGCCCCGCTGGTGATGCGCGCCAGCGGCAAGGCCCGGGGGGTGCACTTCCGGCCCTGGATCGTCACGGGCGCGGCCTGCCAGCACCCCGCGTACGTGTTGTGGTTCAAGCAGCCACCGGAGCGCCGCGGGCCCTCCCCGGAGGTCTGGAAGACCCTCGCCGAGGACGGGGAGCTCCGCTCCATGTTCGCGGGGCTGGTGGACGGGGGCGCCCCCGGCAACGTGGGGGTCCGCGTCTGGGGAGCCAAGCCGGCGGACCCCAAGGTGGTGGCGCACATCGCCAACCTTGCGGGTGCCCCGGCCCCGGCGCAGACCACGTCCGTGTGTGTCCGGGGCTACCCCGCGCAATTGGGCCTGGCGGTGGACGAGTATGCGCAACTCCGGCGCTACGCCCGAGAGGCGTTTGGGCCGGAGGCACCCATCCGCGTCCACCGCTGCACGCAGCTGGCGCACAGCACCCTTGACCGCCCGGTCTTCGACCTGGAGCTTGAGGGGGTGTCTGAGAACTGGCAGGGGGTGCGGTTGGGTGCGCCCGACACCCGCCTCCCCGACCGGACCTGGGAGCGGACCACCGGTGCCTCCCGCCAGGGACGCTACCAGCCAGTGGGGCCCAGGGCCCGGATGACGCGCCCGAAAGGACCTGACGTGGTGCAGCAGCAGCCTGCGGACGCCCAGGACGCACCGGACCACACGGGAGACCTGGCCATGGCCAATGCGGAGCCGGCCGCTGTCGACGTCGATGAGGAGGACGAAGACATTCTTTAATGTTCTTAGTCCTCCTCTTCCTGGCCCTCCTGCACGCGGTGGACTGCCCTGGGTGGCAGTCCGTGACAGTGGCGGTGACCCGCGGGGGGTGGACAACGCTACCCTGTACCCTGTCCCCCTGCCGGACGCACCCGGTGCCAACGGCGGTGGCAACAGCGGCGGTACCAGCCCCGGCGGCCCACCTTTGGGCAGGCACCAGGGACCGGACCCCCGAGCCGGCCGGAGGGTGTCTATACGCCCACAGCCCACGAGGGTGCCCCGGCCCGAGGCGATGGCCCTGGGTCCCCTCTGAGGGGGGGGTGCGGCCCAGGCAGTGGCGAGGGTCCCCACGCCGCAGTGGGGGGTTGGCGGTACAGCAGGGGGCACAGCCGCCGCGGCACTTCGGCTCCCCCTCCCACCGGGTGCGGCCGGTGTGGCGGCTGGCGGACCCCCCCTTCCCCCCCCCCCCCGGGGAGAGCAAGGGCCTGGGGGGAAGCCAGAGGACGAGCACTGCCTGTTGGGGGGGCAGCAACTACGGGGGGCACACCAGCTCCTGGTGCCGAGGGGCCCTTGCCCCGACACGCTGACCCCGGGACACACTGCGGCCGTGTGGCGAGCGGAGGCCCCCTGTCCGCGAGAGGAGGCCTGCCCGCCGCAACTAACCAAGGCCAGCGGGCACGCCAAGGCGGGAAGGGCGGCGACGGCCCAGACCGCTCCGGTGCCTTACTGGACACGCCCGGCGCGGACGGCGGTGGGGACGGCCGCGGTACCAGCCCCGGCGACTCCCCTCCTGGAGTGGCCCCGGTGTCCGGACCCCCGACCTGGCTGGAGGGTGTCTATACGCCCACGGCCCACGAGGGCGCCCCAGGGCGAGGAGGTGGCACTGGGTCCCCCCCGGGGGCGGGGGCCTGCCCGGGCAGTGGCACGAGGCCCCACGCTATCATGGGGGGTTGGCGGTACAGCAGGGGCGCAGCCGCCGCGGCACCGCGGCTCCTCCTGGCGCCGGGCGTGACCAGGACGGTGGCCGGGGCACCCCCCCCCCCCGCCCCCCGCCCCCCGCCCGTCCCCCCCCCTCCCGCGATTGGGAGCGCGGCGGCCTCGCGCGGGCGCCGGCGCCTGCCCTTCCGCGCGCCCGCGGTGGCACGCCGCTCCCCACGGCGCCGCCCTCTCCGCCGCCCGGCACGCCCGCCCTTGGATGGGGGCCGGGGCCGACAACCTGATCCTGGCGCAGCGGGACTTGGGCCAACGGCTATCCTGCAGGCATGCCTGGCTGCCCCACTGACCTACCTCCCTGCACCCTGTGGCCGACGGTGGGCAGACCTCTGCGGGGGGTGGGGGCTGACCTCCCCCCCCCAACGGGCTCGGGCTCCCGGGCAGGGACACCCCCCCCCCGGTGCTGGGCCTTCCCCCCCCTCCTGTTGTTAAGGTGCGGGGACGTCGAGCCCCACCCGGGCTCCATGCGCGTCGCCCCCCCGCCCCCCCCACGGCGGAGCAGGCCATGATCGCCTCGCTCCAACGACAAATCGCGTCCCTCGAGGACATCATCAACACCCTCCGACGTGAGCTGGCGGAATCACGAGGCGAACCGGCACCCGCGGCCTCCGCGCGAGCCGGCGCCGCCGCAGCGGCCCAGGCCGCGCCCGCGGCCACGACGACAACGAAACGGAAAGCCGCGTCGACGAACGGCAAGGCGGCGGCTACGCCGCCCACGACGTCCACCCGCTGCCAGCTTGCAAGCTCCAGCCACAGCCGGCGCTCCCAGGGTGCCCAGGAGGCACCGGGGGCAGCGCCCCCGACCCCCCCACAGTCCCCGTGCGTGTGGACGGGCACCGGCACGGGCCACCGAAGCCTGGAGCACCGCGACGGGTGCCTCTGCCGGTCAGGGCACCTGCCCCCCCACCCCTTCGCCTCCTCGCATCCCTACTGGGCGCGGGAGTACATCAAGTACGCCCAGAGCCACACTGTGCGGTGTGGTGGCGTCAAGGAGGGGTCGGCCCCCTCGCCCCCCCAGCAAGCCGGCCCCGGTCGCCCGACCTACGCATCGGCGACGCGGTCCGCGGCACGGGGCTCCCGGCCGGGCGCCGTGCGGCTGGTGGCGGCCGCCGCTCGCGCCTCGACAGCGCTCCCCCCAGTGCAGCCCACGGCGGCAGCCCTATGGGCCCTGCTGCCCTCGACGACGGCGGTGCAGCCGCTCCGCCTCTTCCAGGGCGAGTCCCGGGACAAGATCCGGGAATGGGGCATCGCCCAGATCACGCCGGGGCGGCACCCGGCGGAGTGGAAGCAGCCCTCCCAGGTGGGGGCCCTGCGGTGCGTGGCGCTGGTGGGCTGCACGGTCCATGAGGCCCACCTCGCGGCCGCGACCGCCGCCGCGGCCCACGACGCCGTCCAGCGGGTCACCGCCCTTATACACGTCCAGGGCGGCAGCAAGGCGGCGCCCACGGTGGCGGTCCTGCTGCAGACCCTCCGCCGGACGAGGGCCAGCCTGGCGGTGCCGGGCACGGCCCTGCAGGGCGTGGTGCGCACAGAGCGCCAACCCTGGGAAACGGCGGACCCGGCGGTGGTGGACCCCGTGCCGCCGGGGCACATCCTGCAGCTAGTCTAGGAGCGCCTCCCGGAGGATGACGACCGGGAGACGGCGGAGCTCCCGGACGTGGACCCGGCGCCGCTGGACCCCGTTCCCGCCACCGTCCGGGTCGTCTGCGTCCTGGACCCGGCGGTCCTGGCGGATGCCGACGTGCGTCGGCTCCACGTGGGGGCCTTTGGGAAGGACCACGCGTGGCGGCACCTCAGGCCGCTCATGGGGGCGGCCCTGCCCCACCCCCCACCCATGCAGGCCGCGATCAGGGGCTCGATGGTCGAGGTCTCCACCGACCTCCCCTCGTCCGTGGCCCCGCTGGTGATGCGCGCCAGCGGCAAGGCCCGGGGGGTGCACTTCCGGCCCTGGATCGTCACGGGCGCGGCCTGCCAGCACCCCGCGTACGTGTTGTGGTTCAAGCAGCCACCGGAGCGCCGCGGGCCCTCCCCGGAGGTCTGGAAGACCCTCGCCGAGGACGGGGAGCTCCGCTCCATGTTCGCGGGGCTGGTGGACGGGGGCGCCCCCGGCAACGTGGGGGTCCGCGTCTGGGGAGCCAAGCCGGCGGACCCCAAGGTGGTGGCGCACATCGCCAACCTTGCGGGTGCCCCGGCCCCGGCGCAGACCACGTCCGTGTGTGTCCGGGGCTACCCCGCGCAATTGGGCCTGGCGGTGGACGAGTATGCGCAACTCCGGCGCTACGCCCGAGAGGCGTTTGGGCCGGAGGCACCCATCCGCGTCCACCGCTGCACGCAGCTGGCGCACAGCACCCTTGACCGCCCGGTCTTCGACCTGGAGCTTGAGGGGGTGTCTGAGAACTGGCAGGGGGTGCGGTTGGGTGCGCCCGACACCCGCCTCCCCGACCGGACCTGGGAGCGGACCACCGGTGCCTCCCGCCAGGGACGCTACCAGCCAGTGGGGCCCAGGGCCCGGATGACGCGCCCGAAAGGACCTGACGTGGTGCAGCAGCAGCCTGCGGACGCCCAGGACGCACCGGACCCCACGGGAGACCTGGCCATGGCCAATGCGGAGCCGGCCGCTGTCGACGTCGATGAGGAGGACGAAGACATTCTTTAATGTTCTTAGTCCTCCTCTTCCTGGCCCTCCTGCACGCGGTGGACTGCCCTGGGTGGCAGTCCGTGACAGTGGCGGTGACCCGCGGGGGGTGGACAACGCTACCCTGTACCCTGTCCCCCTGCCGGACGCACCCGGTGCCAACGGCGGTGGCAACAGCGGCGGTACCAGCCCCGGCGGCCCACCTTTGGGCAGGCACCAGGGACCGGACCCCCGAGCCGGCCGGAGGGTGTCTATACGCCCACAGCCCACGAGGGTGCCCCGGCCCGAGGCGATGGCCCTGGGTCCCCTCTGAGGGGGGGGTGCGGCCCAGGCAGTGGCGAGGGTCCCCACGCCGCAGTGGGGGGTTGGCGGTACAGCAGGGGGCACAGCCGCCGCGGCACTTCGGCTCCCCCTCCCACCGGGTGCGGCCGGTGTGGCGGCTGGCGGACCCCCCCTTCCCCCCCCCCCCCCCCGGGGAGAGCAAGGGCCTGGGGGGAAGCCAGAGGACGAGCACTGCCTGTTGGGGGGGCAGCAACTACGGGGGGCACACCAGCTCCTGGTGCCGAGGGGCCCTTGCCCCGACACGCTGACCCCGGGACACACTGCGGCCGTGTGGCGAGCGGAGGCCCCCTGTCCGCGAGAGGAGGCCTGCCCGCCGCAACTAACCAAGGCCAGCGGGCACGCCAAGGCGGGAAGGGCGGCGACGGCCCAGACCGCTCCGGTGCCTTACTGGACACGCCCGGCGCGGACGGCGGTGGGGACGGCCGCGGTACCAGCCCCGGCGACTCCCCTCCTGGAGTGGCCCCGGTGTCCGGACCCCCGACCTGGCTGGAGGGTGTCTATACGCCCACGGCCCACGAGGGCGCCCCAGGGCGAGGAGGTGGCACTGGGTCCCCCCCGGGGGCGGGGGCCTGCCCGGGCAGTGGCACGAGGCCCCACGCTATCATGGGGGGTTGGCGGTACAGCAGGGGCGCAGCCGCCGCGGCACCGCGGCTCCTCCTGGCGCCGGGCGTGACCAGGACGGTGGCCGGGGCACCCCCCCCCCCCGCCCCCCGCCCCCCGCCCGTCCCCCCCCCTCCCGCGATTGGGAGCGCGGCGGCCTCGCGCGGGCGCCGGCGCCTGCCCTTCCGCGCGCCCGCGGTGGCACGCCGCTCCCCACGGCGCCGCCCTCTCCGCCGCCCGGCACGCCCGCCCTTGGATGGGGGCCGGGGCCGACAACCTGATCCTGGCGCAGCGGGACTTTGGCCAACGGCTATCCTGCAGGCATGCCTGGCTGCCCCACTGACCTACCTCCCTGCACCCTGTGGCCGACGGTGGCCAGACCTCTGCGGGGGGTGGGGGCTGACCTCCCCCCCCCAACGGGCTCGGGCTCCCGGGCAGGGACACCCCCCCCCCGGTGCTGGGCCTTCCCCCCCCTCCTGTTGTTAAGGTGCGGGGACGTCGAGCCCCACCCGGGCTCCATGCGCGTCGCGCTGGCAAACGTCACCTCCCTGCGTCTGCATTGGCACACGGTCGCTGACTGGCGAGCGGACGTGGTGCTGATCACGGAGACACGCCTAACGGTGGTGGCGCAGCGGGTGATGCGCGCCCAGGCCGGGGCGTTGGGCTGGCAAGCGTTCTGGGGGGCCCTCTTGGAATCCCGGGGGGGAGGCATTTGGGATGCTCCGGCAGGGGGGGTGGGGATCCTGGTGTGCTAGGGCATCCCGGCCAGACAAGTGTTCCCCCCCAAGGGGGCGCCCCGCACCGAGTCGGACGCCCTGGCTCAGACCCTCTGGCACTCCACCCGCTGGTGCCACGTCCTGATTGGGCTGGGCCGGGAGGCAGATACCCTGCACGCCCAGGCAGCATATGGCGTATCGGCCCAGCCGACCCTCAACCGCGCCTTCTGGGACCACGCCACACAGTATGTGGCGCGGCACGGGACGGCCCCGCAGCTGGTGGGGGGGGACTTCAACTTTGACTTGAATTACCCTCTTCGGGCGCCGCCATCCGTCCTGGCATCCCTCCTGACGCGCCGGCTGGCGGATGCGGACCTCGAGCTGGCGACCGCCCTTGGGAGGGACCCCCTGTGTGCGTACCACGGCCCGGAGGGAACGAGGCCCTCGCGCATTGACGGCCTGTTGGTCGACACGCGCCTGGCGGCGCTGCTCCATGCGGCGGAGCGGCTGCCGCAAGGGGCAATCTCGGGGCACACCCCTGTGTGTTTTGACATCCACCTGAAGGGGGAGTCGCAGCGGGTGGTCAAGTTCGTTCGCCCCAAACCGCTGGTGCCGGCCCAGCGGCAGGAACACGAGCGGCTCCTACTTGTACAACGCCTGCTTGACCCGATGGAGGTGGGGTGGTGGACGGCTCTGGCTACCGGGGACGTGGACCGCGCCTTGGCCCTTTGGACCGCGACCGCGGAGGAAACGCTCCTCGCCCTGGCCTGCCCGGACATCACTCCGGACACCCTCCCGGCCGGGGCCACCCTCCCGCTAGCCCCACCACACTTGCCCCGCGGAAGGGCATAGACCAACTGCTACGGGAGGTGCGCCTCTGCCCCAAGCAGCGACGCGACACTGGGGGGCCCCTGACCTGCCCGGTGGCGCGCGTCCAGGCGGCCCAGGGTCCCCTCAGGGAGGTCCTGCGCTGGCTGGAGCTCCCGGCGCAGGGGCCGGGCGTCCTGCCGCGGGCAGTGCAGTAGGCGTGGACGGCCCTCCGAAGCCGCCTGGGCAGGCTCCGCGCGCTCGGCCCGGAATATGCGGACTTTGAGCCCGGGGGCGCGCCCGACAGGCCGGCCCCGCTGGCCTCCCTCCGCCGCCTCAGCGCAGCGCTAGCGGGCAAGGTCCGAGCGACGCTCCGGGCGGAGGACAAGGACCGCGTCCGGGAGTGGCGTGAGTGGCTCGAGGAGTCCTGGTGCTCGGATCAGGGGGCCGTGTATCGCTGGCTCAAGGACGAGTCCTATGCCCCCCCGGTCACCTTCCTCACCAGGCCGGATGGCACGGCCACGGCCAGCCTGGCGCGGATGGATGGCCTCCTGCAGGACGCCTGGCGCCCCATCAACCGCAAGTATGCGACGGACCCAGAGCCGGACCCGCTGGCCTTCCTGCGCCGATACGGCCACCACGTGCGGCGGGTCCCCATGCTGGCCTCGCGGCTCGATGGCCCCCGCTTGCGGAAGGGGCTCTCCCGCATGAAGCCCTCGGCGTTGGGGCTGGACGGATGGGGTCTGGCAGACCTCCGTTCCCTCCCAGACAGGCTGCTGGGCTGGCTGACGGACCTACTGCGTGCGGTGGAGCGGACGGGGAAATGGCCCGCCCGCCTGGCCGAGGGCTACACCGCCCTCATCCCCAAGGAGGGACCGCCGGGGCCCCTGAACACCCGCCCGCTCACCGTCCTGTCCATGGTCTACCGGCTGTGGGCGGGGGTGCGCCTGGTGGACGCCATTGCGTGGCAGGAGGCATGGGCCCACCCGGCGGCCTTCGGCTTCCGCCTTGCCAGGAGCGCCCTGGACGGGGCGGCGGTAACGCAGGTCCTCTTGGAGCTGTGTCGCCTACGGGGGTGGGCCGTCGCGGGGATGAGCATCGATTACGTCAAGTCTTTCGATCTCATCCCCCAGGCGGTCGTGCTGGCCCTGGCGTTGGAGCTGGGCATGGACCCGGGCACGTGCTGTGCCCTGGAGGCCATGTACAAGCAGCTCCGCCAGGCCTTCAAGGTTGCGGGGGCCCTCGGCCTTTGGTGGCAGGCCACCAACGGCATCCTCCAGGGGTGCCCTCTGTCCGTGATCCTGGTGAATGTGCTCACCACAATCTGGAAGTGGGAGGTGGACTCCCTACGCCGTCAGGTGTGCGCGCAAACGGCCGCCCTTCCCCCGACTCAGGACGAGGACGCAGCGGACGACCTGGATCCGGGGGCCCTGCCCCCCCTCAAGGACGCCGGCCCCGGCTACGCCGCGCTTGGGTCGTCGGGCTACGCGGACGACACCCAGGCGGTGGCCCTGGGCGCGGCCGCACTCCAGGACACGGTCCCCGAGACGGAGGAGTGGCTGCGTGTCACTGGGTAGGACGTCCGCGTGGACAAGTCCTGCTCCTGGGTCCAGGGGGAGCGAGGCGCCCCGGACGTACTGCTCCGGGGGGTCCCCATCCCGCTGGCGACGACCTTCCGCCAGCTCGGCGTCGACGTCGCCATTGGGGGCTCCAAGATCACGGGACCGGTGTTGTCCCGGCGCCTGGAGGCGGGACGGAGCGCCATGCGCCGCCTACCCCATCTCCCGACGTATGACCGGCGGGAGCGGGCCATCAGCACCCTGATCACCCCGCTGGCCCTCCATGGGGTGGCGGTGGCATCGATGACGGAGCTTGACCTGTGGGGGCTCGAAACCGCGGTGGTACGGGCCCTGTGGGGGCCGACGCGCGTGTCCCGGGCCAAGGAGGTCATCTTCACCGTGCTGTCCAAGGGGCACCGCGTGTCCCCGATCATGCACACGCGGTATGAGCGCCTCCTCTGGCTGGCCCGCCTGGCCCGCCGGCCGGGGGTCACGCAGGTCTTTGCCCAGGCTATCTGGGAATCGGGTGGCCGCCCACCTGGGACGGGCCCGGTGGGGCGCGCGCTCCGCGCGGCGGCCTCCCCGGGCTGGGCCCCGCGCGAGGGCTGGTGGTGCTGGGACGTCCCGGGGCAGGATTACCCCCTGCATTTCGTGCAGGAGCCGCTCCGCCAGCTCCAGCACCGGGTTCGGGACAGCCTTCGCTGCCACTCCGCGCGCCAGCCGGAGGCGCGACGCCCCGCCACCTTCGGGGGACTAGGCGACGGGGCGGACGGCCCGGCCTGTTGCGCGGCGCTGCGGGCGGCCTCCACGGAGATGGAGAAGTCGCTGCTGCGCGGGCTCTTGGCAGGAGCCATGTGGACAGCGGCCCGGGTGTCGGGTCACGGCATGCGCGCCAACGCCGCGTGCCCGCACTGCGGCGCGGCGCACGAGGACGAGGCCCACATCCTGTGGGACTGCCCGGAATGGGACGGCGCCAGGGAGACGTGGCTCCCCTGGCTGCACGACGCGGCGCGGGCAGTCCCCGGCCTGGGCCTGCCGGACCGTTGGCCCTCCTGCCTGCACAAGGCGGGGCTTTTCCCCCTCCGGCGGGCGCAGGGGGTGGATCGGGACCTCCTCGATGAGTTTCTGCACCGCCTGTACTGCATGTATCTGGCGGTCCTCGCGGCCCGGATGGCGGCCGGCGCGGGGGATCAGCCGGGCCACGGCGACTCCCTCTTCCCGGAGCAGCCGCGTCTGCGGCCCCGCAATCCCTTTCCCTGGGACGCCTTCGTTGGCCCCATACCGGGGGATGCCGTCCGCCACCAGCCGCGGCTGCAACCAGGGGTGCCACCAGACTGGAGGTGGCCCCAGGTATTCATCCTCGACCTGGTCAGGTGGGCCCGGGCGCTGGCCTGGGCTCCGGGGCCGGCGGAGGTCTCCTGGGCCGAGCTAGCCCTGGACTATGAGGCCTTCGTGGGGCGGGCGCTCCCGGCCTCCCCGGACCACCGGCTGCGGGGCACTCGCCTGCCGCTGGGAGAGCGGGCGCAGATCCTGCGCAAGGCGATGGGGCTGGCGGAACGCCACCGGGCAGCGGGCGCACTACTGAGCGGGGCCCCGCTGGGGCGCTGTCGCTCGCTCCTCCCTCTTGGGGGGCGCGTTTGCGCGGGACTCTCGGCGCGGCCGTACTTCGCGGCGCGCCACGAGGTCATGTTGCAGCTCATGCGCCTGGCGGCGCACTGCCGCGACTCATGGGCCCGACGCCTGCGGGCGCCGGCGTGCATGCGGCCACAACACGGTGGCCGCTTTCTCATGGACTACTTCCCCCGCCTCCCTGATGGGGGGCCTCCCCTGCTGCCCTATGCCCGACGGCCCCCTCGGGCCCCGGCCCGCAGCGTCCCCCTAGCGGCCCCACAACGCAGCCGCCCCCCGGGGGCGGGCAGTGGCACGCAGGGCGCGCTATGCTTGGTACACGGGGCGCCGTCGTGCGCCCGCTGCAGGAGCCTGGGCTGGGGCATCAGCCGCTGCTGCCGGGCAGGCCACACAGGCCACGCGGGCCCCTCCGGCTCGTCCCTCCTGGCCGCCGTGCAGGCACAGGCGGGGGGCCTGTAGGGGAGGACACGGGCGCCTGAACTCGACTCGGCCCACCTCCCCGCCCCTCTGCCTCTGTACATAGACCAGTGGACGTTAATCGACGAATGCCGTATTTACATGTTTTTCACCCTATTTGGGTATTAGGTCCAGAGGGGGGGGGGGGGGGCTCCTAGGGGATTGGTACACAACCTGCTTATGCAGTTTTTCACCCTAGGCAGCTCAAAAATGGAACTTTTCAAAACTTGTTTTTTTGATACCGTGATCACCCAAAATGATCATCCAAGGTATGTTAAGCACGTTTTAGGCCGTATTTATGTAGTTTCCACCCTATTTTGGGTGTGTGTTGCTGGGGGTAGATTCTCTGCGAGGTGGACTTGCCGAAGGCAATAGAATTTCTGAAACTTATTTTTTAGATACCGTGATCACCTAAAATGATCATCCAAGCTATATAAAGCATGTTTTAGGCCGTATTTACATGTTTTTCATCCAATTTGGGTATTAGGTCGGGGGGGGGGGGGGTTCCCAAGGGATTTGTACACAACCTGCTTTATGCAGTTTTTCACCTCAGGCAGCTCAAAAATTGAAGTTTTTGAAACATATTTTTTTGATATTGTGACCACCTAAAATGACCATCCAAGCTATATAAAGCATGTTTTAGGCCGTATTTACATGTTTTTCATGCAAATTGGGTATTAGGTCGGGGGGGGGGGGGGCTTCCAAGGGATTGGTACACAACCTGCTTATGCAGTTTTTCACCCCGGGCAGCTCAAAAATCGAAGTGTTTGAAACTTGTTTTTTTGATATTATGACCATTCAAAATGACCATCTAAGGTATGTAAAGCATGTTTTAGGCCGTATTTACGTGTTTTTCACCCTATTTGGGTATTAGGTTGGGGGGGGGGGGGGGGGGGGGCTCCCAAGGGATTGGTACACAACCTGCTTATGCAGTTTTTCACCCCGGGCAGCTCAAAAATGGAAGTTTCTGAAACTTGTTTTTTTGATATTGTGATCACCTAAAATGACCATCCAAGCTATGTAAAGCATATTTTAGCTTGTATTTATATAGTTTTCCCCCTATTTAGGGTGTGTGTTGCTTGCGGTGGACTTGGGGTAGATTCTCTGCGAGGTGGACTTGCCGAAGGCAATCGAATTTTTTTTTGATGTTTTGACCTCTTACAATGATGAAATATGCTATGTAAACAATGTTTTGGACCCTCTTTGTGTGTTTTTCACGCTATTTGGGTGTGTGGGGGGGGGTACCAAGGGGTGTAGGGCACACAACATGCAGTTTTCCAGCCTCGGCAGCTCAAAATTGGAAATTTCCGAAACTGATTTTTTTGATACTTTGACCATCCAAAATGATCAAATATCCTTTGTAAAGCATGTTTTAGCCCCTCCTTATGTGTTTTTCACACTATTTGGGTGTTGGGGGGGGGGGGGGGGGCTCCCAAGGGGTCTAGGGCACAACCTACTTATGCAGTTTTCCAACCTCAGCAGCTCAAAATTGGAAATTTCTGAAACTGATTTGTTTGATATTTTGACCATCCGAAATGATCAAACATCGTATGTAAAGCATGTTTTAGCCCCTCCTCATGTGTTTTTCACACTATTTGGTTGTTGGGGGGGGGGGGGGGGGCTCCCAAGGGGTTTAGGGCACAACCTGCTTATGCAGTTTCCTAGCCTCGGCAGCTCAAGAATGGTTGTCCCTCTCCCCTCTTCAAGGTGCCTTGCCGAAGGCAATAGAATTTTACAAGTGGTGCAAATTATCACGGTCGGAGAGAGTCTGGGATAATGTTTAGCCCGGGGTAATTTTTACCCGCACTGTACACCCAAGGTGCTTCAGGCTTGAGTGCTCCTATCCACGCTCGCACCGTAGAGGGCGCCCACCTGCGAAGTCCAAGGGCTCAGGGCTCCGCCATGAGGTCGGCCGCCGACAGCTCTTCGGTTGTGGCTGCCAGTCCACGGAGCTTGACAGCGGTGCATCCTCTCCGCCATCCACTCCGGTATTGCCCCTGTAAGCTCCCCCAATGGGATCTTCAATGGGGGGACGCGTACGCTCGTTCAGTGGGCAAAGATATGTAAACGAAGCGAATAATGGTGGTGCTAGGAGACTCGCTGGCGGGACAATGCAAGCGGCTCGGCAACAATGCCACAAAAATGGCCGTTGCCGATGGTGCGGTGAGTCCGCCAAGCCAGAGGATTAGGGCGACGGTGGAGTACTACCTCAGTGACATGAATTTGCAATTCGACAAGTTTTTCCATGATAAGATATCGGCTGATCCGGAAGGTTGGCTGGAGATGAGCGTTGTGTTAGGAGGCAAGAAGCTAAATTACATGGGGGCGACCAAGGAACGGGTCGCTGCAGCCCTGATGGACTCCGTTGTCGAGGTCAAGGAGGACTTCTCGGCGATCCGGCGGGCGAAAAACGCACCTCTGCCTCCGCTGCAAGAGCGCAAGGGGAAGGGGAAGGGGAAGGGGAAAGGGAACGGCAAGGGGAAGGGGAAGGGGAAAGGGGGCAAGGGAGGCAAACCGGCTGGCCCCTTTGGCCGTGTTTGGTGGTCGGAGGGCGATCCTGCCGACCCCGACGGCCTCTTGCACGCTTTGCGGGAGGCCTTAGAGGATTACCCCCTCGAAGATTGGTTCGTTTCTTTTGGAGACGATGATGCGGAACTGAAGGTCCATCTCTTTTGCCGGAGGATTGCAGACCCTCACACACATGTCCGGTCCCTCATCATGGGGGCTGACTATGACGGGACGTCCCCCCGGGACCCGGAGGGCTGTGAGCACTTTAGCACACAATCGGATTTGGCGACGAAGCTGCGTGAGGGCTGGTTCGATGCGGAAGATGAGGACACCTGCCTTACCGTACTGGGCCTCATGGCTCAGTTTGGCACTCGGGGGCATTTTAACTACCAACCGTTTTATGATTCGACCGACCGCGGTCTGGCTTTCGCGTGTGGTGTGGGCGTGGTCACCACGTCCGGGTTTGCAGTCGGCTTTGAGGTTTGCCTGATGATTGTTCACCCTGGCAGTTGTTCATGAGAATGGCAGCCCGGCTCCACCAACTTCCCCTCACCTCGTATCCATTTCGCCCTCAATACCGAGGCTGCTTATGGGCACTGTGTTATGAGGTTACTTCGGCACAAGGAATGCCCAAGGGACGGATACTCTCATAGAAGGCGTGTCTCTCGGGGACATCCGGTGCGCGCCAGCACGGTGGGTTTTCGCACTTCTCCAGGGGTTCGTGTCCTTTCCGCCCAATGCGCAAACATTTCGTTCCCTTGGGGGGGGGTGGGGGTATGTGAAAACTTTTTTGAAATCTTTGAGAAAGGGCCGCTTCAGAGATGTATGGGGCAGGGGGGGTTTAGGGGGTAACATTTTTGAGCACAGAGCTGCAAATTGGACGATGCACAGGACGGAGCAATGCTCGAGGGACCACTGATTGTTCTGAACCTGAATCGTCGTCACGGTTGCCCCTTTCCATAAGGTCGATCGAATGTAAGAAGATATGGGGGCACGGTCCCCTCTTCTGTTGGTATTATTGAGATTTGGTGTGATGACGGTGAATATATGTGGTTTGGAAATGCCACATGTCGTGCCAAACAACAGAAAGTCCAAATTTTGGATGCTGGTTCGGTGCAAATGACTCCCGTATCCCTACCCTAGCGTGTGCACTGTGCCCGCTCAATACCACTCTGCGGTGCCAAAAAGGGGCATTGAAGGGTGATGATAGTTGGAAAAGGCTCACAAGTGATCCCATTCATCGTCATTAATCACCACACAGGTGCCCAAAGCATTCCATGGCTATCAAACGCAGCACGAGAATGTGGAACTTGAAATAGTATGCAAAAAGAGTGCTTTTCAAGGTGATGTTGAGGTTTTTTGGGCTCAACAAGAGGTTGTTGAGGCCACTAATCAAACACGCTAGACGGTAATCAAAGCTGTTTGTTGATCATGTAGGTTGGTTCCAATACGATTGGACCGCTCTACAGACATCCTAGGCACCGAAACTGCCCCCAAAATGGCCGGTTTTGCTCATTTTCGCCAGATTTTGAAACGACGTCCCAGCCGCCACCGTTGAGTTTATGGCTCACACTTTGTGTGGTTGTCCCTCACATCCTTGGGTATCATCCACCAAAAATTCGACCAAATCCAACACACTACGGCCGAGTTGTGATTTTTGCCCTTTTTGCGCGTGCTTGTTGCTTGCTTGCTGCTTGCTGCTTGCTGCTGCCGCCAAACTTGGTAGGTCCACCCTAGACACTTAAGATGGTTATAAACCCAAGAGTGGTTCCACCAATTCGGTGACCATAGCCCTGACCCTCGCCCTAATCCTAGACCAAGGTGCGACAGTTAGTGTTGGGGTCCAAATTGAAGAGCGATGATGCGGCAAAAGCCAACCATGAACACAATTTCGAAGGACTTGTTCAGCCTAACCAACGTGGCTTGCACGGCCGCACTAGCTCGCTGCAAAGGTTAGGGTTAGGTTTAGGGTGATTGTATGATTAGAGGGAGGGCAAGGGTAGGTTAAGAGAGGTTGTGGTTAACCAAGCCGGGGGCATGTGACGCCCCCCCCCCCGCTCCTACCCCCAAACCGACCCTCCTTGACCCCACCCCCCATCGCCCCCCCCTGCTTTGTTGATGACAGCTTGAGTTGTTCATCACGGGGAAATTTGCCTCCTGTGTTCACTTCCGTGTTCTCGGAAAGCGCAGCACAACACTCGTGTACTAGTGACCCTTGAAATAATACGTCACGAAGGGCGGGCCTCACCTAGTGTCAGAGTGTTCTCCTTTCGACCCATTTCAAAGCTCACGAATTGGCCAGAACGGCAAATAGGGTATTTGGCCTAAGCGTTCTTCAAGGTTTTCTCGATGTGCATTTTGATCAAACCGAGGATAGTGAAACTCTTTGGTACTTTAAGGTGGACCGTAGAAACCAAACCCAGTGCAAGTGGAATGATGATTGTATTTTTTGGGCTGCTCATCGCCTCCGTAGTGTTATACCAGGTGTGGTGGTGGAGCATGTGGTCCGACCACTTGCCCGAGGGGAAGGAAAGGGCAAGGAAGATCCCATGGCAGAATCATTTCGACTCTTGGCCCTACTGGTGTTGGTTACAACGCTCTATGGAATATTCTGTGGTGGTGCCTTGAGGTGCATTGAGGGTGCCTCGTGCACGGTGCAGGTGCGCGGTTTGACTGAGGCCCCGTTGGTGTAGAACGGCGGTACCATGGAATGTTGCCCAAAAGCGGTCCAAGGGGCCAATTGTTGTGTTTGGGTGGAATTGACAATGTTGGGGTGTGAGCAGCGCACCCTGTGCGTTCAAAAATATAGGTGTGGCTATGTTTTGCCTACTTGGCTTTCCACAGTACAGCCCCCCCCCCCCCCGTTGGGCGCGAGGCAGTAATGTCTTTTACGTAAGAGGCGCCCCAGGGGAGTGTGTGCCTGCCACTGTTGTGGGCCATTGTGGGCCATGTGGGCCATTGCAATTTGATGGTTGGAATCTATCCTCAGCGCCCATGAGGGGCATCAGAAGCTGTGGAATAGAAGCCCCTTCCAACCTTGCGCCTCATCTTAAATAACTGCACATGCTTGCCTTTTGGGGTAGGCTTTGGAGCAAGGGAGTGAGCCCGGCCGTCGTCTGAGGGACGGCAGGAGCGGGATCTCCATGGCCCTGCTCCACACCGAGGCCCGCCACTGCCACCACCACCACCGTCGGGAAAGGGCGTGCACAGCGCCACATGTGACACTTGACCACAATACTACGCCGCCAACTGCCCAACCAGTGCCTTCGGTGGTGCACAAGCATAGCCTCCCCGGTTTGCAGGCTGTCACGCGTGACCGGAGGTGGTAGTAGTGACTCGGTGGTTGTCACCACTGCCACCAGGAGGGTCACTACGGGGCATCCGTCGCCCGTCTCTGCGACTTGCGGCACATGGTGCGGGTGTGGCCTACCCACTTCCGAGACACGCGGTTCTACTGAACCCGGGGCATCAAGGGTCAGAAAATTGTTCATGTCTTTCACACATATCTGGACTCACCATAAACTTCTGGGCAATCGGAGCATGCACGCGGGGGTCAAACAGATTTGACCCCCACCATCTGTTAAATGCTGCCGAATGGTACTTGCCTCCACACGCGATAGTGGAGCACCCCAACCAAGAAGGGGACATGTGCAAATGGTGGAACTGTGGGGGTGCAGAACTAATCGTTAAATTTGTCGATGGTGGCGACATTTAGTCGATGGGTACCGACCAGCGATCCCCCCCCCCTAAAACAAATTTTCCGGCACATTCGGCGCCAAATGTGGTACAAACTCCGCAACATTGTGGACCTCCACACCGGGGTGGGGGGTGGTAGTGGGAGTGGAGGGGTTTGTGTCAGGTCTGAGTCGGGCTACCCCCCATAACCCCGGGCCGACCTGGGCACCGCCAACTGGCGGACGGCATGCAGCACATGCGGCAGTCGTGTTTAAGTCCACAACGTGGGTGGGGGTGCGGGGGGGGGGGGCTTAGAGGTCCTTCGCCAGGACCCCCCACCCCACCCAAAAGGGGGTCTAGGGGCCTGACCCTGAATGCCAACCAAGGCGACCCGGATCCCGCTGAGATGGCCCTGGACCCCAGAAGACGGAAAAAGTGAAGAAGGTATTTTTGACATCTGCGCGACGAGCACCTTCAGAAAAGCCGTGATTTGCCTGATTTTCGGGGAAAAGTGTTGAGCCATTACTGACCCTAAAGAAATAAATGGCGGCGCCCACGGCGCCATAGTTTGTAGTGACTAACCAATGGTCCGGCCCCGAGAGCCCCTGGCCCAGACACTCTGCCACAGAAAACAAGAGGTTCTAAGCCTTTCCCGGCCCCCTTGGGGGATGGAAAGTCTGCCCACCCTCAATTTGTGCAGAGGTATCAAAAGAAGCAGGCGCAGACTAGTGCCACATGCAGGTGCAAAAAAGAAGGTCTTCCTTTCCGCATTGTGGTACAGAACTGGGGGTGCGTAGGCCCACAATTGTTAAGTTGGGTCTCTGAAATTGGGCCGGTGGACACTGGAATGGAAGGGGGGGCTCCGGGTGATGGATGACAGACCGTCCGCACTGCGCACACTGCAGAGTTGTGCAGGACCGTGACATGACCAGGGCAATCATCCCAATCCGGGATTCGGGTGGAGTGGGTGGTCCTGGCGAAGGACCTCTAAGCCCCCCCCCCCCCCTGTGCCCCCCCACCCCAACTGTTGTGGACCTAAACACGACCGCCGCATGCCGTGTGCTGCATGCCGTCCGCCAGTTGGCGGTGCCCTGGTCGGCCCGGGGTCATGGGGCGTACCCCGACTCAGACCTGACACAAACCCCTCCACTACCACCCCCACCCCCCACCCCGAATTCTGTGGCAATAATAGCAGGTCGGAGGCTGCTGCATACCACCGGGATCCATAGCATCCAAAACCTGAGAATCCAGAGATCATCCATTACGGTGAAAGCTTTTGCTGCCGGTCCAAACAGAAGCACACCACAACGTTGCAAATACTGCGGTGCACATAATACCAGCCAATGCGGGATAGAAAGGCGTTTAACAGGATGGTGGCCAATGCCAAGGGATGGGAAGGGGTGCCTAGCGGGTACAGCGTGGCCAGTGGCAGGGGTTCGTGGGTTGTGCACCAGTATCAGCAGTAAACCCAGTTGGACCCCTATCCCTGTCCAGGACCGCGTTTCGCTGCAGAGGGACATGGGTGCTAAAATCTGCCCCCCCCCCCCTTGCCTGTACTCCAATACTTGCCAATACTTGCCAATACTCCCCCCCCCGTCAAAGCGGCAAGCACGTAACACTGCGCGGAAACTCCGCAAACTGCAGAAGGCGGAGGAGCTACAAGAGGTGTTGCAGGACCTTTCAGACAGTGCTATCCCCCTTGTTTACACAGACGGCTCCTCAGCGGTGGAGGGCCACGCAGGCCGTGTGGCAGGATATGGCATATTTTGTGAAAAGCAAACGAGCATAGCGGCTTTTGTGCCGGATGAATACAGGCAGACAAACAACTCGGCAGAGCTGCTGGCGGTCATCAGAGCGCTTCGCATATTTAGCACAGGGGACATTGCGATCTGCACGGACTCACAGTACGTGGTCCTGGGGGCGACCAGCGCTGCGCGCCGGTGGCGCTTGCGTGGGTGGATAGGGTTGTGTGGCCCAGTCTCCAACGTCCCCCTCTGGGAACAACTCCTGGCTGCACTGGATGAGAATCCACGCACTGTTCATTGGGTCAAAGTACCTTCACACGTAACCATCGAAGGTAACAATGAGGCGGACCGCCTGGCTGACCAGGGCAGGCAACTGCACCCGCGGTTCCCTCACCCACGCACTCCATCCCTGCTGCTCTCTGTGGCTGGCACACCGCGTGCCCCAAAAAAGCCTAAGCTACTTACACTAGACCGCTCTCCGCTTCCGGTGAAACGTCTTAATTTCGGCGCACAGGCATCACCTCCGCTCATTCACTCCATTGAAGGACAGGCGGTCCTCACTACACTCAACGTTACGCTCATGGCTGACGCTCTCTCGACAACATCTGACATCAGGCACTGTGACACTGATTCATGGAGTGCAGAAAGCACTGACAGTGCAAGCCAGCTCAGCTCTGGCACGTGCTCCACATAAGGCAGTCGTGACTAACTGCTTTGTATCCATTGGCGCTGTGGTTTCCACGCCAGTTTACCACCCTCACACCCTCCTCTCTTCCTATTGTATGTTTCTCCCTGCTCTGTTTGAAACTTAACAGCAACTGAAGGGGACAGGCCGAATGAGTGCCATGCTATGCAGCCCAGCCAGTTTGCAAGTAGTACAATAGATGCAGTCCACACCTTATGGACAACTGCTATTTTATTGATCCTGGTAGTTCTTTAGAGCCGGCAGAAAGGACAAGCACTCAAGTGACCCGCAGAGCTAACCGCAAAAAACGCCTCACTGTACATTACATAGTGGAGCACCCCAACCAAGAAGGGGACACGTGCATTGAATGAACTTCGCAGTACTGCTGGACTAATGGCTGGAATTGTCTATGGCGGGAACATTCAGTCTATCAGAACCGACCATTGATCCCCCCCCTGTGCAAACGTTTGGCATTTGGCATTGAGCGTTGTTGTTGTTGTCATCTGTGAGTTGGGGGTTGGGGTCTTGCCATCGCCAATGAAACCCGCTTTCTGTCCCCAAACGTACCCGGTAACAGCAATCAAAACTGGCACGACGGTCACCTGCAGTCAAAACATGCTGAAATTTTGCCTGCACATTGTGTTCTGGTGCCCTGTTGCGACAATTTTGCTTCAGGTGAGGTATGGGCAGGTTTTTGGCTACATACTTTCTTTTGGTGCTGCGCGTCCCGCACAAGCACAGGCTTGTCTAGGCACGGGACCCTGTCTGACCGTCGGTTTGCTGACTTTCATCGTGCTTGCACAAGGTGGGGGAGGTGGGAGCTCCACATGGAAAATCAGCCGGCCGGGGGGCCGACACAGACATGCGCCACACATGATCACACGGGCACCGTACCTGTGCACCCCATGTAGCCTGCAGAGCGCCTGTATAACAAGATGAGACTTCCTTGTAGAACAACTCGCTGTAGAGAGTAGGTTAGGCAGGCGCTGGGCAAAGTTTCCCCCTGTTTTCTTCCAGTTCTGCCACCCCCATCTTGGTATGAAGGTGGTACATTCTTGGGGGCTCTGTATGCGGCTTCTATTTGTTTGTTCTCATTTTAGACACCACAATATGTTTCCAGCGCACAGTATGTTGTACTTACACTGTCATTACTGATCCGGCCCGTCTGGCCGAGCACTTACGAAGAACTTGTAAGTCTGAGCAAAAAAAAAAAACAATATGTTTCCAGCGCACGGTATCGTGCATTACATGCGGTCTACCTGGGTGACCTTGTGTCATTTCTGCTTAGGGTTCCTGGGCTCAAGGAGGGAGTTGCACGCACAAGGGCGGAATTAGGGACACTTGGACATATGAAAACCATTAGACCCGCCAGGAAGTAACAAAAAAGCCCTGCAAGGCAGAAAGAAGCACCAGATATCACCCAAAGGCCTTTGGTGACTATCCACAAGAATTGGGGAACACCCGCCAGAGTGGTTTGTTGTGGGCCTCTCCACCGGGTAAAATCCCCAGAAACACCGGAAAAGGGCCGCACCGTGCGCGCACCGTGCGACAACACCCCCAAGGAGGGAGCCATGTTTGAGGTAAAGCATTGGGATGGATGGCCGGACCATTGATTTGGATGCCGGGCGCGCCGGGCAACCGTACCGTGTCGAATTTACATGCACGTCCATTATCAGATGTTTGAGTTTGCACGTGCAGGTTGAATGTGCGCCCAAGTGTCTGCTCTCTGGCTGAGGCGTGCTGCCCATTCCCAACTCATCTCAGAAGCTATGGCGGCAGACCTTTGCGTCAGTGTTGTAATGATGGTGAGCGGCGAAACGGTAGCCGCAATCGACGCTTCATCGTTGGACAGTGTTCTGACTTTGAAGGAGAAGGTCGCAGAGTCGTCCGGTATCCCTGTTGCGCTTCAGCGGCTGTTTGATGACAGTGGAGAACTCCTTGATGCAACAAAGTTGGACAAGGCGGCGTTGCGTGGCAGCCCGGAAATCTACTTGGTCAATCGTGGGGTGGTTGGAATCCTGACTGACGCAGGAGTCGCAAGCTATGATGGCGAGAATGTGGCTGAGGCAGCACAGCTGGGGGCTCTGGGTGATGTCATCCGATTGGTGGAAGCGGGTGCGGACATCAATGCAAAGTACGATTATGGCTACACTGCATTGCACCACATGGCTGCTGTGCCGGGTTCCGCGGGCGGTGCGTACGACAGAATGAAGCCAGAGGCCGCCGCAGTGATGATGCGGTGGCTGTGTGACAATGGTGCAGATGTGAATGGGGGTGATGATGGAGGCAAAGCCCCATTGCATGTCTTTTGCAAATATGGTGGCCACATGGATCAGCTGCACCTGCTCCTGGAGAAGAACGCTGATGTGAACCAGCGAATGAATTATGGCGATAGATGGACCCCTTTGTGGTACTGCAGGAACTACAGGCGACCGATTTGGAAGGAAGTAGAGGCTGTGCTTATGGATTTAGGCGCGAGGCAGGACCCCGCAACTTTGGACAGCCCCATCTCATCACCCTGTTCGGAACAGGAGGAGGGCTTGTCAGGCGAATCGTCTTCGTCCTGTGAAATTGCGTGAATGACAGCAGCAGCAGCACGCACGCGCGCGACAGCACGAGCAGCGGAGGCAGTCAGGTCTAGAAGAGGGGTCGAATCTGGATGGCTTTGTATCAGAAGGTCTGGGGTGTTCAGGGCAGGGATGTATTAGAATGGCTGACAACCGTAGGAGGAGGCGTGCCCCCCCCCCTCTTCCCCCCACTGGACCCCACCACAGTCATTTGTGGGATCATTGTAGCATTGAACAGCTCAGAACCTTGTTTCTGAGGGGTCGTCTTGGGTACCATATGATGCACAGGGTACACCCCCTCATTTTGGCGTGGACCAGAAAGAGCGTGGCAGTCTCCCATTGCATAACCTGGTTTCAGACTCAGCTCATCCTCACTATGTGTCAGATCGGCTACCACAGTCATTTGTGGGATCATCGTAGCATTGGACAGCTGTTTGTGATGGAGCAGTTGAATTCTTCAACGGGTGGAGGCTCTAAACGTTGATTTTGAGGGGATCCGTTTCGATTTGCACAACCTTCATGACCATGCTTACCCTGGAAAGGCCTACTGACTTTTACCCCTGCCAAAGGTGATCCTCCTTTGAGGTCATTTGATTTTGGCATCATCTGACGAATTTCATCTTATGAGCGTCACCAGTGGGTGAGTCTGGATGCTGTTGCATGCACAGCTCTGACCTTGATGTTCTGCTTATTCACTGCAGGGGCCCTTTGGCCTGGACTGTGTGCTGTTTGCCGTCTTTTCTGCACCTGATTCACCTCTTGGTAGGTTTTTTAATTGAATAGCCTGACAGACATGACAGCTCATTGGTACTCAATGATTCAAGTGTGCAGACAATCTGATTGGAGCAGATGGCATGAGCCTGCTAACATATCCATTTTATGGGGTGATAGTTGGACTGCTAGACTGTTTCTTTGTGTGCATATGATTCCAGGTTTTGCCTGAGCGATTTCGAACAAGGTCGAAGTTTCGGCCACTTCAGAACGCCAGTCACAAAGAAAAACATGCCTCTGCTTTGTTCGTTCAGCACTAGCTGGAGATCACAACTGAGTTTCAACATGCTACTCCCCGTTGGTCAAAGGGTTACCAACTCCGTTGTTTATCAAACTACCTGATATCCCTGTTCAGGCGATTTCTGGTGCTGAGATGTTTTTCGTTGTTTTGCACATCAATTTCCAGCGCTGTTCATGACCTCTTGGCTACAGGCCTCCTGTGGCAATGGCTTTACCATATACAGATAATGTTGAGGGTTCTGCTGATGTGCGGTCCAGGAATTTTAGCTACAGTACCTTGTTGTAAATTACCGCTGGTTTGTACATAGGCCAAACAAACAAAGTGAAACGTGTCCAGACCGATTGAACAGCTCAGAACCTTGTTTCTGAGGGGTCGTCTTGGGTACCATATGATGCACAGGGTACACCCCCTCATTTTGGCGTGGACCAGAAAGAGCGTGGCAGTCTCCCACTGCATAACCTGGTTTCAGACTCAGCTCATCTTCACTATGTGTCAGATCGGCTACCACAGTCATTTGTGGGATCATCGTGGCACTGGAACAGCTCTGACCCTTGATTCCGAGAGGTCGTCTCGGGTACCATATGATGCCCAGGTACCGGGTATCCAGTACACAGACCCCAGCAGCGCCTCCGCTAACGGGCAGGGGCTCAGGCAGCACCTCAAGGAGCGTGCCCCTGGACACAAGTTGCTCCGCGGGCGGTCAGCCCCCCTCCCCAACCCCCGGGCCCAGGAGGTGCCCACGCGGGTAAGGTCCATCGCAACCGTCAGGGAAGCGGCTGGGAGTTCAGGTGTGCGATCCCGCCCTGTAAAGGCACCCTGGGGGGGGGGGCGTTTAGGTGAACCACAGAATCAGCCAGGCATGCATCATATATCAGTGATTTGCTTATTTTTCTGGTGCATGCCGCGCGGCCATTGTTACCGCTGCAGCATTGGAAGGTTGTACCTCGGTAGTGCTGTGCGTTGCCGTGATTTGTCGATCAAGGAAAGAGTCATGGTGTCATCCGACACTATGGTCTCTGTAGGTGCAAAAAGCAGCAGTCGACTATCTACTGTACCTGGAATCCAGCTCATTGCTCTCCTTCCAGACCGAAAGGCGCCTATGGTACCACTGATGAGGCTTTTGTTTGGATCCTGCACGTCTGCCTGTCCCCACCAGACAGCAACTCAAACAGACTCCATACGGGGGGGGGGGTGTGCTGTCACTGCCTCCTGGGGGCCCCGGGCACTGTACCTGCCCGAAACATGCCTTTTGGCTTGGTCGGGGACTGGAAGCGGTCCGAGCCCTAGGGCCTGTGTCCTCGGGATATGACCCCCGGAACCCTTTCCCTCATCCATCCATCGATCCATCCCCCTAATGGCACACTGGGTGGCCCCCGATGGGCTGTCACTGCCCGAGTAGGTGCTCTGGGGGCCAGGGCATTGCAGTTCCCCGTAACATGGCTTGGTCAGGGACTGGAAGCGGTCTGAGCCCTAGAGCCTGTGTCCTCGGGATATGATCCCGGGAACGCGTTCCCCACCATGTATGGGACGATATGGTTCGTAACTATGTGCCATACATCTTCTGACATTGACAGCCCGCGAAATAAGCCGCACGCACATGCACACGCACATCAGCTCCTGTGGATTTCACCCCAACCCCCATTCGCACCGTTCCCCACGTTGTGTGGCTCACAACGATCAGTGCGATGTGGTGAAGATTGTGACATACATGTGTGTTGAGGTTTGGCATGTGTTGTGTGTCCTGCCTGTGCTGGTCCCGGCACTTGTGGTGCATGTGTGACCGCCTCCTACGTGCCTCTGTAGAGGGCACTGGTGTGTGCACCCCCCCCGGGGGAGGGGGGGGGGGGCTGTGTAGGGGTCTAGTGCTGTTCCTAACCCCCTCCATCCCAGGCAAAGAGCCTTGCCTCCGTCCCTCAGGGCACGCAGGGTACCACACACGCATGAAGCGCACGGAGAGAGGCCAGGGCGTGGCCCACGGGTGCTGTGCCATAGGTGCTGTGGTGGCATGGCATGTGGCGATGAGGTCACTGCCATGTCACATGGGATGTTCCTATCTAGCTAGGCTGACTGGTTATTGAACCCAGGACCTCTCAAAATGAGGTGCCCCAGCCTCCTAGGGTGCAAACCACGAGGATAGATAAGCATTCATGGAAAAATAGATAAAAATCACCTCGAAGAGACGTTGTTAGATCAAGCGCACGCGCGAGCGTCGTATACCCCCCTTTTTTGGGGTCGTTCGCGTAGCATACCCCAATGAATGGTTTCTAACCTCTAACCAAAATCTAAAATCATCATTTTAGGACCAAAAATGATCCCCCAATGATTTTTTGGATTTTGACCCCCGTACCCCCCCCCCCCCCCCGCACCGGGGTACCCTTTTTTGGGGGGGGGGGTGGGGGGTGGGGGCTGGGGTGGGGGGTCAAAACTTCTTTGCGTATTGTGGCTGCTGTGTGTGTATTTGGACCTGGGTCCTCAAGAAGGTTCTTTGAAAATTTTGATTTTTCAGGACTACCTTCCGCAGCCCCTAGGATTGGTTTGGGTGATCATTTGGTGACAATAGGGGCACTTGAGCACCCATGGGAACCCACGTAGTGGCTGCTAGGCCTATGTAGCCCGTGCCATGGGCCCTCCGAAAGCCCCAAAATTTTGCTGTTGCGTAGGCTGTTGAGTGACAGTTGAAAGTTTTTCACATTTCCGCTTTTTCCGAAACCCTTCTGTTGCCCCTAGGATGGGTTTGGGTGATCATTTGGTGACAATACGGGTGCTTGAGCACCCATGGGGGCCCACGTAGTGGCCACTGGGCCTATCTAGCCCGAGCCATGGGCCCCCCAAAAGCTTCAAAATTGTTGTTTGTAGGTGGTTCAATGGCATTTGGGGTGTGCACAAACTGCTCAAGCAGCTTTCCACCCTCTACAGGTCAAAAATGGAATATTTTGCAAAACATTTTTTTTGATATTGTGACCACTTACAATGATGAAATATGCTATGTAAAGCATGTTTTGGACCCTCTTTGTGTGTTTTTCACCCTATTTGGGTGTTGGGGGGGGGGGTACCCAGGGCACACAACATGCAGTTATCCGGCCTTGGCAGCTCAAAAATGGAAATTTTCTGAAACTGATTTTTTGGATACTTTGACCATCCAAAAAGATCAAATATCCTATGTAAAGCATGTTTTGGACCCTCTTTGTGTGTTTTTCACCCTATTTGGGTGTGTGTGTGGGGGGGGGTACCAAGGGGTCTAGGGCACACAACCTGCTTATGCAGTTATCCGGCCTCGGCAGCTCATAAATGGAAATTTCCGAAACTGATTTTTTTGATACTTTGACCATCCAAAATGATCAAATATCCTATGTAAAGCATGTTTTGGCCCCTCTTCATGTGTTTTGCACCCTATTTGGGTGTGGGGTGGGGGGGTGCTCTCAAGGGGGCTGGGGCACACAACCTGCTTTATGTTCCTTCCTGCCCCGGCTGCCCAACAATGGAAATTTTCGGAACCTATTTTGTTGATATGTAGACCATTAAAAATGATCAAATATCCTATGTAAAGCGTGTTTAACCCATTTTTATGCGTTAGTAGTAGTAGTTGATGCATTGAGTATGAGCATCGCTTGGTTAGTGCGGGCATAAGCGGGAGGTTAGTGTTGACCCATAGGAGACATGCGATAGCGTACAGACAAACTGAACGCAACATTTTGTACCGGGTTGGCCAAGTTGTTTGATATAAACGCCCATGCTCCGAGCGCCAGATTGTGCAAGACGAGGCGCTATGCAAATGTCGTTTGTTGCTCTTTGAAGATCCCGCCCTCGAAGCTGAGCTCCGGCACTAGGTATCGGTTAGTGTGGGGTGAAACGAGTGAGTACGAATACTGCACCAAGTTGTTTGATGTAAACGTCCATGCTTTGAGCGCCAGATTGTGCAAGACGAGGCGCTATACAAATGTCGTTTCTTGCTCTTTGAAGATCCCGTCCTCGAAGCCCAGCCCCGGCGCAACACGAGGCGCTATACAAGTGCCGTTTGTTGCTCTTTGAAGATCTTGCCCTCGAAGCTGTGTATGGAACCTCATGTGTACCATGTGTACCAAGTTTCATTCATTTTTGGGCAATTATTTTTAAAGGAATGCGCAAATGATTTGGGAAAGTTTCACATCCTTTCTAGCAATTATCGTTGAGGAATGCACAATGGGAACCTTGTACGGAGTGCATTAGGCCATGAGAAGATGTGCAATGCAATCTCATGTGTACTCTGTGTACCAAGTCTCATTATTATTGTAAAGCGATGTGCAATGCTTTGGGAAAGGCGCAATGCAATCCCATGTGTATTGTGCTAACCAAGTTCAATTTGGTTTGTGCAATAATAAAGGTCGGTCCTGGTGTGCATTTATCTTTTTGCGGAAATATGCATGCAGTACCGAGACCGTTGGATAATAGTGAACGGCGCAAAGCAATGCAAGGCATGGGACCAACGTTGGGATTTTGGTGAAAGGCGCCCTGCCTGCATGTGGTTGGTGGTGTTATAGTGTATGCCTATCCGTGAGTAACTGTCTGTGTGGGTATGTATTGCATGAGGGAT
The DNA here is from genome assembly GCA_964036045.1 of Eutreptiella sp. 'Long Island Sound 2002'. Lineage (NCBI taxonomy): Eukaryota > Euglenozoa > Euglenophyceae > Eutreptiales > Eutreptiaceae > Eutreptiella > Eutreptiella sp. 'Long Island Sound 2002'. The sequence goes on from OZ038403.1 coordinate 16,078,954, forward strand.
GGCATGAATCAGACCCACGGGGAGCGGCACACTGTTGAGTTGTTTGCCTGCTTTGGTGTCTGTGCTTGTGTGCTTTCGTTTTTGTGCTAAATCTTAGATCACGTTCTGATCTATGGTTTAGCTCTGCTTGTGGCGTGTGTGTGTGTGTGTGTGTGTGCGTGCGGTGTGCATGTGTGTGTGTCTTGGTGCAGTGCAATTTTTGCATTTGAGCCTGCAGCCCACTCGTCCTACCCTTTACGCTATGAGCGATTTCTATCGCCCTTCTCGGGCTCTCGTGACAATCCCCACGGGGAGTGGCACACTGTCGAGTTGTTTGCCTGCTTTGGTGTCTGTGTTTGTGTGCTTTCGTTTTTGTGCTAAATCTGTGATCTCATGTCTTGGTCTACACTGGTTCACAACCCGTCCTACATTTGTCCTACGCCTCAAGGCTATCTTTATTGGGGCGCTGTGCTGCCTCCCACGCTAGCGGATTTCCGGGGGCTATGGACAGGTGAGGACCTTCTCACTGTCCAAGAATACATGCAAGCATGGCTTGACTACGTGCCCCCGAAACCCAGGCCACCACCCAAACTAAAAGACGCCACAGCGATGAGCACCCATACCATCATCCAATTCTACACAGCCATCGCGGGGGCGCCCACGCTTGGCAGGCCAGCCACATCCAGAACGCACCCACCAGCTGCGGAGAAACCCAAAGCGAGTGATGCATCTTCTGTGGTTGAGCAGTCCGAGGGCAGCCCCCCCCCCCCCCCCCCCCGCTGACGGAGCGAAAACAGCCGCAACGCCGTGACATGTGCTCCCTACCCACCCCACTAGGACGGGCAACGGGACACATCACGTGCAGCCAGCGCCAGATACCATGGATATGCGATACCACTCCCCCACGCCCACAAGCCAAGCGCCCACGGGTACCCCAACCTCCAGCACAGCCCAACGGTGCAGCACATCTCATGGGATGTTTGGGGTCAAGTGGCCTCTCACTTGGAGGCCCGAGACGTCCGAGCACTGACGTGCGCGCGTCGCAATATCCTCCTCCACTCTCTGTCCCCCGTATGCCCTGGAGGCGTGCAAATCCGACACTTGTATTGGTGGGCTGCCAAATGCACTGCCTACCTGGGTCTGCAGCCAGCCCAACCCCAGTGTGTCGATGACACGCTGCTGTCTCATGTGCATTAGCATAAAGGGCGATGTGTGAAAGCCAAACCTGTGGTGTCGGGCCCCCCCTCGGGTGTGTCGGGGCCAAGCATAGGGCTCATGTGTTGGGCCTCTAAGGCCCTTTGAGAATCCCTGCTTTTGCTTTTGCTCATCGTTGCATCAGGTTGACGTTGTTGCATCGTGTTGCGGAAAGCACACCATCAGGTAATGAAAATTGTTGTGCAGAGCGCATTGGCCCATTGAAACGGGCTTTGGGTGAAAAAGCCTGTTTACTGGGCACAATACATGTCCATACATGCGGTGTTAGCTACCGAGCCTTTGCTCTTACCATTGCTCTACATTGAGTTGGACGCATACGGTGAGCCCACACCCCGGGTTGCCGCCCAGTATAGCGTGACTTGGTCTTATGTTGAGCCTTGTCAATAAACCCGCATTTCGTAAGTTGTAAATCATCAACGGAGGCTGGGGGCTCTCCTGGGGGGGCGGGGGCTCTTATACCTCTCCCTGCTGCGTTGTTCTAGCTGCGTTGTTCTAGCTTTTCTGCTTCGTGTTGGCGTCCCGCAGGGTTCCACGGAGGGTGCCCCACCTTGCTCTGCTCAGGCTGACCGTAGCTCATTTGTGGCCGTTGTTTTGTTTTGCAGGAGCACATGCCTTTCAGCAGTTGAATACCATGTCCACATCACCGCGCAAACAGTTGCGGGAGACCCTCGAAAGGCAGGTGCTCCACGAAGGCCAGCCCCGGTCCAGTCATGGTCTGTTGGTCGCGGTCCATGCACTGATTCGGGACCCCTCGACCTCGGAACAGGTATGTGCCCGGGCACTACGAACACCGCACGGTCAGTCCCGATGGCTGCCCCTCCGGATTGCACCGGACGGAGCCGTGTTTCCTTCGCCCTCCTCTTTGCAGTGATGTGCCGTTGAGTGGGTGCCATCCGGTAGCCCTTGGGAGGGGGCGGTGTTGGACAGGGTCAGTCTACCAAAGGTCCACCCTGTTCTGCGCCCCGGGACGGTAGGTCCCAGGGGGGTCCTTTAGGACCTAGATGTTGTTTTTTGTTTTTGGTTAAGGACCGCCCTTAAGGGCCACCAACCGCCACCAACTGCCAACCACCAACCGCCGCCAACGTTCAGCGGCAACCAACCGACAACCGCCAACCACTGCCAACCGCCACCAACCACCAATCACCAACCACCAACCGCTGCCAACCACCACCAACCGCCACCCCTAGGTCCTAACCCCCCCACATCCCCCACCTCGGGGCCTGCACTGCAACCTCAGGCCCCGTACAACTCGGCAGGGGTCGAACGTAGCACACACAGACTGGGGGCTGTACAGTGCGTATGCCGGGAGCACTGTCCGGCAGGCCCTGGGACGGGGCGGGGCAGCGCGCAAGAGCAGAGCGATCCCGCGGTTTAGTGGCGTTGGACTCTGAGTGCCCACGGGCAGTGGGGTATCAACACCGTGGGGGGGGGGCGGGAGGCAGGAGCCCAGTGCGGACATGGCGGACATGCCGGAGGTCTGCGATGGCGAATGCGCCACGTCCGTCAAAGGAGGGCCTTGACGACGCGTCGTAAGACGTGTGGTAAGGCTACGGACGCGTGATGCCGGTGAGAGCAGGCGCCTCCCGCACCAATGGTCGGCGGTTTGGGGGTGCCGCGGTACAGTCGCGGCCTCCGAACCCCCCGAAAGACCCTCCGGTCGGGTTTTGTGCGTGATGCTGACGGCCGGGCACACCTCCTCGTCGCGCACCGCCGCGCGCCCACACGGTCCTCATCCCCGTCGGCCACCGCCCGACGGTCGTCAGTTGCCGCCCACATGCAGGGCGGAGGGAAAATTCCGCCGTGAAGAACTTTGCGGGGAAAATTCCGCCGTTAAGAAAGTGGCGAAATTTGGGTGGAACAGTTCCATCTTTCGCCACCGATGCAGAGGGATTGTGTTTTCTAAGAAGAGCCAAGCGCTTACGAACGCGCCTGAGCCAACCATTTCTTGCGCAGATGTGTGAAATCTGGTGCTGCGGATCCGGTAACTTGTGCTGGAGGTGCTGGCCCTCTTTGTTGTGGCAATGTGTTGCAATTTTGGAGTCTCTGTCTGGGGCATGTCTTGTTGTGTTATTGCAGTCATTTGGGTGTATGGCATTTGGAGCTTGGGGATTTCAAGGGTGGCCAAAGTTTCCTCTGGCGACATTTCCCCCTCCCCTATGTAACCGAATGTACTGCTCCTGTTTTTCCGTTTCCGAAGGGCCCTGCCCCCCTCCCCTCCCCATCCCCCCCCTGCCCCTGCCCCACGAGGCGTGTGCTGTACTGCGTGTGCGTCGGGCGGCAGGAGAAGGAAGTGTTGCTGGACATCGCCATGGACCAGTGCTACGGCCAAGACAGCGTGACGGCGCGGCTGCAGACAATGGGCGTCCGGCCGGGCAGTCGAGACGGCGGTGGAGACGGCCGGAGGGCTGGGGACGGACAAGGTCTGCCCCTGATCCCCCCCCCCCCCCCGCCCCCTGTCATCAACTTTGAGCCAGCACACCAACGACTGGGCGAACGCGAACGCGGAAACGACACCAGCAGGAGCACCGGCCGCAGTGGCCGTCAGGACGCAACATGCGAAGGGAAGAACGGGTGACTGCGTAGGGCCGTGTAAAGAAACAACAACCCGACGGCATGTGACACGGGGGGCAGCAATGGGACCAACGCCCCGTTTCAGTTGGGGGGTGGGGAGTGGGAGGGAGGGGGGGGCTAACGCCGACGCACGGTCAGAGGCGTTTCCAAAGACCGGTCACCAACGGGGGGTGCCCACCGCATGCGACAGCTTAAGAAAAATTTTGTACATGTCTACGGATGGCATAACTCATACACTCCCTCCCCCACTCCCTCCAGCCCACCCGGCCTCCCTCCCTCTGTCCCTCCAAGTGTGCAATGCATTAACCCATTAAAGGAAAAACATGTCACAATTGTCTCTTGCACTAAATAGTAGCATTGGCAATGGCTTGTTGCCTCCTTGTCAACACAAGTGGTTGGAGGCAGGGAACCTTGGCCTTTTGCCGATCAACACGCACCTTGTTAGCTTCCACCGGATCTGAGGTGTAGTCACTATCAACACTTACCTCACCATCTGATGCAACAACCTCATGCTCCACATTGTTGTTTTGAGGTGCACTCGAGCTAGAGGTTGAACTAGAGCTAGAGCTTGAACTAGATCTTACGTTGGAGGTAGAAGCAGCGGGCTTAGATGCCCTTGCTTTCTCCTTAATGCCAGGGTTGTGTCGCCAAGGACCCACAAGTTCATACTTTTGGAACCGACGCAAATAGAATGCTACCAAATTGATAAGCACCTTCATGCGCCCGAACAACTTCTCCATCCCCGCCTCACCATGTCCACGCCAAGGAGCACGTACAATGGCAAAGGTCGAAAAAATGGCATACAATTGCTCCACACGAGAACGGAAGAATGCATGTGTGTCGTTGTATGTGGATGGTGTGCGACCAAACTCTTTGTTTGGAGGTTTTCGAGCCAGTACAACAACGTGAGGACGACCACTATAGGCACCATCCGCCAACCCAAATTCCAAAGGCTTCATTTTGCGCCAAGGTACAAAGTTGGTGAACAAAGTGCTATCTCCTGCCACACCTGGGTTTGGACCACACCAACATGGGATGCGACCATGAAATGTGAGACCAACACTCATCTTCCAAACAACCGCTGCATTCTTGGGTTGGTAGCATGCATCACCATGGTCACTCTGGAAGCATGTAATTGGGAAGGAGTCAAACATATACGTGACCCAATGGGGAAAAGCAATTTAATGATTCCAAGGGTCATATAAATCGGACTCCCGAACGTCGTCCATAATGGAACAAAGGAAGGTAATATGCTCGTTGATTTCGTTGTGTAACTCATTTGAACAACGTTCGTCATTAAAAACAAAAGAGAGGGCGCCCTCTCACTCCCCCCACAAGTCACCCTGCACTGTCCTCCCACAGACTTTTTGCGAAAGGCGCCCGGGGCCAGTTTTCGGCTCTTGACAAGTCTTTCTTTCCCTTCTTGTGAACTGCATGTGCTGCCTGTTGTGGTGATGACGTCTCAACCAACACACACGCGACCGCTCACACGTCACCAATCAGGGGGGGGGGGGGTGAGGCCACGAGTGTTCCGGTGGGTACTCCTGATGTATGAGAACGCTTTTTGCGCGCCGCAAGGTTTGAGTTTCGCGGTTCCATTGCACAACAACTAAGTCAAATGAATCACAAATGATGTCCGCCGGCAAAGAATTGATTAATGGCACGCATTTTTTTCTGGAGCATGGTGTGAGATAAGTCATTTTTGAGGTTAGTGTTTGAGCGGCGTTTGGCTTTTGGCGCGCCGCAGGTGCCGCAGGCGCTGCAGGAAAAAGCGTTCTCCATGCACCGCTTTGGGTTTGTGGAAGTGAATTGTTGACGTCGCTTGTGCCCAGCCACTTGGGACTTGGAGGTCAATGGGACATGGAAGGGGTGCAGTAGAACGGCCGACAACCACAGGGGGAGGGGATAACCAGAAAAAATAGATTTTCCTGAAGGAGTTGTTGATTTGGGCTATTTTTGGTGCACAACCTTTTCAGTTCTAGAGCCCCCCCTTCTCTCTTCGAATACAGCCCTGGGGAGAGGGGCACAGTTGTACAACGGGTGAAAGCATGACTGTCCCTCGGCGTCACAAGTGCTGCTTCTGCCCCTCGGCGCCCCTCCACCACCGGCACCGGCGAGGCTCACGCCCTCACCGCAGGTCTGCACCACTTGGCCGATGCCCGCGACCTGGACACCGGATATCTGTGGCTGGACATCCTGCGGCACTTCCCGGGGCTTGAGTCAGGTATGTGTGGGGGGACTACCCCGGAGCTGTGTGTGCGGGCCCCTCCCCATAGCCCCCGGCCCCCTCCGGTGGGGGGCCTGCACATCCCGCACCGGCACAGACCTCCCAGCCCCCCCCCCCCCCCGCTCCTTACCTCTGGTTTGCATTTGTCTGTTTTTTAATTAGGTCACCCCACCCCCGCTCCTGACGTTTGTCGTATCGTTTTCGAGGGTTGTTCCGGCCCAGGTGCACGAGGTGCGACACGCTTCCGTCAGGGCCGTTTACTTAACCTCTACCCCCCCCACCCGGTGTTGCTCCATGTCATTGGTCTGCATGCTGCTGTGTCCGAGGGCCCCATCTCGATCTGCTGTTAGACCTGCAGTGGGTCCACTTGTCTGTACCTGCAAGTCACCGGGTGTCGACAGGGGATGTTGGAAGATAGTGCTGTTTGTTCCATTGGTACTCCTCAGGTGCAACCAGCGCCTGCATTGGGGAATGAAGTTGCAATCTCTGCAGGTTCAGGAGTGCAATGCCTCAGTTGCAGTTGGTCCTATGACTTCCTCTCACTTCCCACTTATCATCGCTTTGTTCTTTCATTCAATTAGGTCTAGGCCGCTGCTGAGCCGTGGCATATCCCCCCATATCCTCCCTCTCTCCCTCCCTGCCCCCCTCACTCCCTCCCTCCCTCCCTCCCTCCCACACTCACTCACTCACTCACTCACTCACTCACTCACTCCCCCTCTCACTCTGCAGGGATACAGCGCCTCAGTGCAAGTGGCGCTGAGCACCAGACAAGAGGGCATTGACCTAGTGCTAGCGTCCTGTGATGATCGTTGGGCAACCACAACGCTGGCGCACTGCACCCTGAGACATAGAGGGGTGAGTGATATCCATGCAATCACAGAGTGCATGCCGCTAATAATGGGCTAGTGTCCAGCACAGCATGACATGTGCCTACAAGGGGCAACAAGAGGGCGGACAAAGGGACCAGCATGCAAGGGTGCCCGACCATGCCTCAGGCCTCAGTGGCAGAGCATACCTTTGCATGGCATTACAAGGGGCGCAAGGTGATGGGTATCAAACAAATAGTGAGGGAGTGCATGGCCCCATCAGGTGACACAGAAAATGCGGAGCAGGGGCATGAGCTCATGCATCATGTACGAGACCGCAAAGAGGACCCACACCTGTCCAAGCTATGGGCCCATGGTGTATTTAGACACCTGCGGGAGTAGGCGGGTGCCTTGCTGGCGGCGTTCTGTGAGAAGACCCGCGGCATGTGCATAGACAAGAGAGACAAGGGACATGTGTGGCTCGTGGGCAAACATATGAGTGCGGAATAGCACATGCAGACCTGCGATGCCCTAACGTATAGCACAATGTTATCCAATCCATGGCCACCGTTGCCCACATGTGCAACACACACAAACCCTAGGGGGGTCACCGTGAGCCAAGTATGGGCGGGTCTGCGGCTGCAAGGGCTGGGGGACACGGTGGTGTTAATACACACAGTATGCAAGTAGCGCGCAACACCTTGTGGCCTATGTACCCAGCATCCGTGCCCAGTGAGGATGCGGTAGCAGCACTACCGACCCGAATATTTCCATCAAAACTGAATTTTCTTGGGGGTGTACAAACGTGTGGCTGTGGCTGAACTCCCCACCCCAGCGTGCTCATCTTTTGGGTCGTTTTTGATATGTGCCAAATGTGTTTTTGGCTGGTCGCACGCAATACGACTTTGATGGTTAACCCTATGGAATATGCCAAAAATAGTCGAATTTTGGGCTAATACCCCCCAGAACAAATGCATGCGTGTTACGGCCGGCATAGGACACGACAAAACACGTCACTTCACGTTGATGTACTCAAGTCGATCTACGAGATGTTATTGAACTTCAGTTTTGACGACCCTGAAATGTCAAATTTTGTCTGAAACTAGACATATCTAATCAAACCTTGTATCATACCTACATGAAATTGCCCAGTGTGTCTGGTTCCAGACACGAGAGGAGAAAATCGTGCAAAAATTGATGCACTGCGCACCAAGATGTGCCATACCCAAAAAATTTTCACCACACGATAGGACTTCAGCATCAGGGATGGCCTAAAGAAAAGGAAAATGTGCAAAAGGGGCACTCAGGCCACAGGGCTTGAGGAGCACCCTCACAGGGTACCACAAGGTTTATATGCTTTAGACAAATAAGCTGGTCACTGAGCAGGTAAAACAGAACTGTGCTCAACCAACAGCAAACATGAACCACTCTGGGCTAGTGATTTTTCGTGCCATTAAAGCGGTCCTTCCATGCCTAGAAATCAATCTTGGCGTTCTTGGAAGCAGGTACCGGGAATGTTTCGCTACCCGGCTGTCAGCCCCGGCACCATCTGCTCTGCTCTCGCCACCGTTGTCCCCCGTTGCCATACCGCCGCATAGTCTACCCAGGAGCTCCATTGTGGAAGGCGCTTGTGTGCCGTGCTCCCTCGGCTCACACGCCCGCATACACCAGACGCAGCTAGTCCGGGGGTGTCCCCTACTTCGCATGCACTTGGGCCTTGACGCCGTCAACCGTGTCGTGTAGGCCGTTGATAAACACCACGATAGTGCGCCTCGGCGTCCAGACAAATACTTGGCACGCTGCGTGGTGACCACACCGTACGCTACTTTGATGGTCCCCCGGCCGTCGCCCGACACCGCTGTGCTGCGACCCAGCTAGCGACACGCCAGTGGGAGCCTGCCAAGTGTCGCCCGATGCCGCCGCACCGGGACCTACCGGGGATGTGGCACTTCCCGTTGGGCGCTGCGGGGCTAGGGGGTCGTCATCTTCGTCTTGGGCCGCGGGGTCGCCGCCCACGGCACGGGGTGCTTGGTGCCGCTGACCCCACTTGCAAGTGCATCCGCCATGCTCGTGCTGCATGACCGAGTTCAAGTCCAAGGCGTTGCACTGCGAGGCCATGGCAGCGTGCTTCGTGGCATCCTCGACGTTTATGGGCAGGTTCATGCGAACACGCTCCGTGGTAGGCAGCTGGGCCGGACACGGGTCATCATTGGCCCACTGTCATCCAACAGTGCTCACCTCCACTCCGGCCTCATTCCAGTCCACGTCCAAGGCACATTGTCGGCTAGAAGAACTCCCATGCGGGCCCGGGGACGGCCGATTTTTGCCAATTTTGGCCATTTTTGGGGCGCCAGGACGCGTGATTTCGGTCAACCTTGGAACACCATCTCGGCCCATCTTGGTTGACACGGGGGGGGCAAAAACGGTCAATTTCGGTCAAATTGGAGGCGGTCGGTGGGCCAATTTTGGTTAATTTCGGGCTGCCGAGTCAGCTGAGCACTGGCGAACCCGTTGGCCTCAGCCTCGTTGTCCCACAAACGTGCCACGGCGATGCTGACGATGGCGGCACCGAAGGCTCGCATGGCTGCAGCACCCCCTCATCTCCATGCGTGCCAGCCCATGCACTTCCATCCCGTGCTATCTAGCAAGCCATGGATCGCCGCCTGGAGGCCGAACGGGGTAGCTGCAAGCGGCACGGGCGTGAGCCTGCTAGTGACCCACGTGTGTGGCGCCATCGCCGCTCGCCATGCCTCAGGCTCCCGGCCGCACTCTAAGTCAGTCGCTGTGCGTCCTATCATGGAAGAAGCCCAGTGTGCAGCACGTCTACGGGTCGGATACTGGAAGCTTCACCCACCCTAAGGAGAGTGGCAAACAAGAGGATGGTCATTCCTAGGTGGAACCAAGCGAGGGTCATCGTGATGCTTCGGGCCATGAGTTGCAGCGTGACCACCTCTGCCCACACTGGGTTTGGTTGGGGCGCGGCTATGGTACCGGGGGCTCCGCCGGCCATGAGCCAGTGCCCCGGTTGCGGGCAGAGGGGTAGCTGGCCCATTTTCGGTGCGAGGGGGAGGGCTGATATGACGCCTTGCAGCGTCGACGGCTGCTACCCCATGCAGGCGTGTCGGACAAGGCACCGGGCCAGCTCCCCTGCGGGCTGGCGCGGGGGCTAGATAGGCGCCGGGAAGGGGCCATCAAAGCCCAGCGATTGTTCTTGCGGTGAAAACACGGGTGGGCGGCAGGGAGAGCAGTGGGATTTTACATACGGCCCGTGCTATGCGCTGTGTATAGGCTCCGGCTGCCGGCAGCACTAAACTCCCCCATGTAGGAGCTTGCAACGGACTGTGCGTGGCCTTGGGCACCACTGGCACAGTCTTGTGCGCGGTGGCCGTGTGTGCCCCACTGGAAGCACACACTAGTGGGACAGGGCAGGGCAGGGCAGGGATGGGCGGGGCTCAGGAGCCCCATCTCAAAACCTCAGTGTGGAGGTGGCACAACACCTGTCTGCGCATCATGCATGCATAGGGACACTACATATGGCACACGGCGACTGCTAGCCTGGAATTATGGGCAACTACTAGTCCCTACTGGCTGACCACTCTGCGGCCTTCATGCACGCACAACGCCGGTGCGGGTACCGGGATGGGGGGGGAGAGGTGGCTATCGCAACGGCGGTACTTGAGGCGCTGCTGGCAACGGTTTGTAGGCGCAGTTGGCAGCAAAGGGGGCAACCAACATGCGCCTATGCAGTGTGCAACAGAGCAACACAAGGTCTGGGCCACCCATAGGAGAGTGGGGAGCTTGCCGGCAGTGGCCTAGCAACAAGTGCAAGCCCCTCCATTTGGGGTGGGAATGTGCTACATAGTGGTACCGTACCCCCCTGAGGCTGACACTGAGGCTGAGGGCCAATGTTGCATCACTATGCGGGTAACTGGGTGGGGGCCACAGGTGTACACCAACCATCCTATGCCTAACCGAGGGTGGGGGGGAGTACTGTGGAATAGGCCCAAGCAGTACTGCAAGCCATGGACCACCTGCGCTAGTCCTGTCTGGCAGGTGGCAAAGGAGGTGCTAAGACGCACACTGCAGTCCCCGCAGTAACCAAGAATGTGAGCGCTGCCCGCATGGAATAACCATGGGAAGTGAAAGGGTAAGGGATGGCACTGGTCAGAGACAGAACGCGTGTTGCACACAGCCGGCGAGGAGCAGGGTTGGACAGGGATGCATGCATGAATGTGTCTACTGTCCACTCTAGTGCACGTTGCCTGCAGGGAGGGATGGGAAACAGACCAACGTGCTGTGTAGATTTAACAGACTGCACAAGACCCTAGTTAGACGGTGTACCGCACCACAACAAGCACAGCGCATCTATCCATCCATCCCGCCGTCCCCCCTCTCGCTTCCTCCCTCCCTCCCTCCCTCCCTCCCTCCCTCCCTCCCTCCCTCCCTCCCTCCCTCCCTCCCTTCGTCCCTCCGTCCCTCCCTTCCTCCCTCCCTCTGCCACCATGGCCGTCGGGCCCGACTCCCCCATCGTTGCCCAGACCAAGCGGCCTGGGGTCAGCCCGCTGTGTGCGGCAAACCATCCTCCGAGGCATCCCATTCCGCAGTGGGATGCACATCCGGTGCAGAACACACCGCTGTTGGGTACACACTTAATGCCCGAGTGAGTGAAGGCAAATGATAACACCAGGGAAAGCACAACAGAACCCTCTGAGAACCACAGGGGCTGTGTCCACGTGGAGAACCACAGCGTCGGCCCATCTCCGCCCTCCTGTTCACTGCCCCTGTGCTGGGGCGGGCACTGACGGCCGAACACAAAGGCAGCGCTCGGGGAGGTTGGGCGTGTGAGGGTACCCCCCTTGTCCCAACGCGGGCTTGACCAAACACGGCGACCCGTGTTTTCCGCACCGTTGGGCCCTTTTTGGAACCATCGTTTTTCGATTCCATTCCAATAGAGAACGTGGTTTGTAGCTTCGTGCAGGCCGCAGGAAGTGTCCATGTGGTTGGCAGAGTGTTGGTGTGGCTGTGATTGGATGTGCTCGTGTGTGTCTGGGGTGTGTGCTGGCCTGCCGGACGCCTTGTTGTAGTCATGAAGGGGGAGGGTTTGGGTTATGTCTGCAACACGTGTTTGCTGCGCAGCAAACGCAGGCTTGTCCCAACACGGCGACCCCCCGTTTGCGTGCTTTTGCCCCCTGAACCTGAACCTGGCCCGTGTTGGGACAAGGGGGCGGGTGCGTTGATTGGTGTTTGCTTCATGGGGCCAATGGACAGGGGGGGGGGGGGTAGACATTGGACAGGCATGTGAAGGCACAGGGATACCCCCCCCCCCAAAGTGTGTGTCAGACCATTCGGATCCGCAGCGCAAGTTGGTCCGCCCCCAAGCCCCCGCCCCCACCGCGTCCCCCTGCGTCCGTGTGCACAGCGATGGACGGATACCGGGCGCTGCATCTGGCGGGCCGCATCGACCACCGGTCCCACCCGAGCCTCCCTCTGCTGGGGCTGGCCTGCCGGGGGGACCTTGGGCCACGGGACCGGGCCCTGCCCTCGCCCCCCGGCGCCGAGGGTCCGGAGGGGCTGGGGCTGCTGAGGCAGGCCCTCTCTCAGTCCGAGGGACAGTTCCCCCTCTGCTCCCAGATGGCCCGCTTGCCCATGCGGCGTGCCCCACCCCCCGCCGCCGCGTCTGCAGGTCGTTTGTGTCAAAGGGCATGTGAGGGGGGGTTGTGCAGGGCTGTACAGGGCTGAGAGAGAGAGAGAGAGAGAGGGGGGGGGGGCGGGAGACAGAGAGAGAGAGAGACAGAGGAGAGAGAGAGAGAGAGAGAGAGGGAGGGAGGGGGAGAGAGAGAGAGAGGGAGGGGGAGAGGGGGAGAGAGAGAGACAGGGAGGGAGGGAGGGAGTGTGTGTGTGTGAGAGAGAGAGAGAGAGAGAGAGAGAGAGAGCGAGAGGGAGGGAGGGGGAGAGACAGAGACAGAGAGAGACAGAGAGAGAGAGAGAGAGGAAGGGAGGGAGGGGGGCAGAGAGAGACAGGGAGGGAGGGAGATAGAGAGAGTGTGTGTGTGTGAGGGAGAGAGAGTGTGTATGTGTGTGAGAGAGAGACAGAGAGAGAGAGTGTGTGTGTGTGTGAGTGAGAGAGACAGACAGAGAGAGAGAGGGAGGGAGGGAGGGAGGGGAAGAGAGAGAGGGACAGGGAGGGAGGGAGAGAGTGTGTGTCTGTCTGTGTTTGTGTGTGTTTCGGCACGGTTTGATGGTTGCATCCAATACATACATGCATCTCTTCCTTGCGCTGTGACTGATCTGTGCTGGCCTGTGAGACCTGCTGTTCTGTGACTGGACCCTTGGTGCAGCGGCCGGCCTCCCGTAGAAGTCAGCGATGACAGTGAGACGTCACACCGAAGGTGCTCTCTGATGGAGAGAGATGACTTGGTAAACCCAAGTTGCAGCGGACCCTGAGGCCCTGTCACCTGCTGTCTGTTGCCTACCTGTTGGCTGCTTCCCGCAGGTGAGACCTGCACAGGGCTCTGAAAACCCTTCTGGACCTGGTGTACACATGTTGCTGATCCGCTTTTCTTGCTCCGTTCTTGTTTTGTGGGTCCTAACGTGCGCGCGCGCGTGTGTGTGTTGTTGTGTTGTTGTTTGTATTGTACTGTATTGTATACCACAAGAGTGTGTGTGTGTGTGTGTCATGCACTGCTTTTGTGGCCTGCTACGACACACGCCTGACGAGAATCTTTGCACTCCGCTCCTTCACGGTGCCTGTTTGTCACGTTCATTGTGTGTCTGTGTGTGTGTGTGTGTGTGTGCAGAACACCAATTGCTGATTGTGAGCTTTGCATGACAAAAGTGTGTGTGTGTGGACGTGGCGGCAGCGGTCCTTTCCTCAGTGCTGCCCTCCCGGGGCTGGGGCTGGTGGAGAATCGAGGAGTACCAGCTGCGGCGGGGGGGGGGAGAGGGTATTTGGAGCACTTGAGGTCGGGGGGTTGGGCGGGGGCGGTGGTGCGGCCATACATCGCACATCACCCCCCCTGTACCGCCCACCCTCGTTCCCCGATGAACCCACCGCCTCTCGCGTTTGGGGAAGGGGCGCCCCGGGCTGCAGGGGGAATGCTTCACGGTGTGTGTCACGCACGGCCATGCTCATGTTGAGGAGCTGGCGTGGGGTGCAGTGCGATGCAGTACCAGTCCCTTTGTAGGGCTGTGGGGACACAAGTGATCGCCATCCATCCGAACATGTCTGCGACATGGCAGCGCCGGTCCAATCACATTCAGCCCTTGAAGCCCCCGTTGAATAATGGTGGAGGTGGAGGTGGGGGGGGCGCAGGACGAGGCCCCCTGTGCAAATGTGGGCGGGCCCTGGGCTAGGGGCATTGTGCGGTGCGGTGCTGTGGGAGGCGGGGGGTGTTGGGTTGTGTGGTGCGTGTGTCGCCGTGTATGTGTTGTGGCATGAGGGGCTTCTCGCGCAGTGTGCAGGGGGTCCGCGGAGCAATGCGGCACGGCATCGGGCAGTGGTATGCGGTGTGGCATGCGCAGGCATACGCGTACACATGTACACGTATACTAACACCATGTCTACATTAGGAGTTTGCGTAATACGCGCGTGTACTGAACCACAGGGCAGCAATAGCGTGTACCCGAGGGGGGCGGCCTGTTCGAATTCCAGTCTTGACTTCTGAGGGGGTATTGTTTTTCGTTCCCTACGTGTCTATACTTAAAATGCTCAGAATGTCGTGGAGAATTCAAAAATGGGTGAAAAACACAAAATTTGACCCCCAACCTGACCTCCAGGTCGGACCTTGGCTGATGGGAGCCTGAGCTAATGGGCAAATTTTTTCTGAAAATTTTTTTGCCCCAGTTGTGTATGTTCAAAATGATCAGCGCGTCATGGGGACCATTTTGAGGTACCTTTGTTGGGATACCCACGGACCCCCCTGGGGAGCCCGGCGGCTGACCGGCCGAACCACCAACCCCCCCCCCCCCTCCAGACCCCCAAAAGTTTTCGCACCCGCTTGGGGTCTAGAATTCGAACAGGCCGCCCCCGTCGCGTGTACCTGTGCATAGGGATCCGGCGGTCTGTAGTTTGTAGACACTGTGCACCACAAGTAGACGGGGCTGGCTAAGTGTTCCCGTTCGGGTGTGCGCAGGTGAGCAACGGGAGGAGGACTCCAAGGCGCCGCATGACGTGCAGCCGTCTGCCGTAGCGACGGAACGGCGTGAGGAGGAGGCCCCGGAGGAACACGTGGAGCCGACACGGGCGCCGGTGCAGCAGGAGGCGGCACCAGAGCGGCGGGAGGAGGCGCCCGAGCGGCGGGAGGAGGTGCCTGCCGAGGCACCGCTCAAGCGGTTGCCTCAGAAGAGGGAGGAGGCGGCCGAGACCGAGACAGGTGCGGCTTGTCCCTCGAGGTCCTGCTATGCGCTGACTCCCCGGCACTGTCTCGCCCGTCCTCCACCCCCCCACACCCCCCGGGCCCGGCACACACAAGTTCCGCATTGGGCGTGCTTGCCCTGCCATGCCCCCGGCCTGCAATTTGGGTAGTTGTCCCAGAATTCAGGTGGAATGGTGGTGCATACATACGTGCACTTTTGCATATACCCCCCCCCCCCCACCCCCCCACCCTTGTCCATCCTCCCCCCCCCCCCGCGCGAGGGGGGGGGGATCGTCACTTGGCCCATGAACAATAGGAAATCAATACGAAATCGCAGGCGCCGACGGCGCCAAAGAAAAGGTTTAATTGGCTACAGTAGAATTCAGGTGACTGTTGTGTGGTGCCCCCCCCCCCCCCGGGGGGGTGGGGGGAACTGTTGTCCCCGAGGGGGAGGGGGTTCTGAGTGTCTATTTTTTTTCGACTCTGGCGAAAGGCGCCGAGGACCGGTCACTCCGGTCCGTGATCAGCCTTGATCTCTTTTTGGCTGTGCAATGCTGTTGCTTGCGCAATTCTCTTGAGCGCAATCACCACGTGATACACCCACGTGTCACCGCACGGGGGGGTGGACATGGGCGGGACGGGGGACCGTATACGCCCACACAACACCTTTCCTCCCATTTTATCGCTTACATTATCTCTTTTGGGCCTCCCTCCTTCACAAATCGTGCACGTGTCTTCCGCACTCAACACGGCCCCCCAGACGGTAGTGGTCGCTTCTGATTTCGTCCTTGCCGTTGGGGACCCCCCAAGACGGCAGGGGTTACGTCGCCATCTTGCCCACATGTGCCTCGCCTCCCCCCCCCCCCCCCCCCGGACCAAGAAGGGGGAGGCAATCCTACTCCATGGCGGTTGTCCCCGGAAGAAAGCATCGTATAAGACTATATCTGAACCCAAAGAACATCGATCACCCACGATGGCGAGCCGAGTACAACGATGGCCACGCCTTCATTCGGGGCGGTGGAGAGCATCCGCTTGCCCAATTGTACACTTGGGCTGTGTGCCGCGACCCGAGCACAAAGTTGGGGATGGGCTGGGAGTAGCCTCGCTTCTGTTGTGGGCGATGGCGTCAACACATCAACGTGCCCGAAACGGTTTTGTTCCGGTGTATATTTCCTGGACAGTGGGCACTCAAGCCACTTGCCCTTGCCCTGCGGCGCCGGCGGCGGGCAGGAAGCGGCCCCTTTGGTGTGCTCCCATGCCCCACCCCCCCGCCCCCTCCCTCCCCATGTCCGGTCCTTGGGCACCGAGCCCCGTCTTGTTGTCTCTTCCGCGACCGGACCACTCGTTAAGCACCGCCCCCTGGGGCATCCGACCGCCGACCGCCGGTGGTGGCCCGTTGTGTGCCCAACGTGTACCGCCCGCGGGCGCGGATTGAGATGCCTTTGTCTTGACAAGTGCCGACTGTGAAATGGATGTCCCATGGGATGTCTGTTGGTGCGCCGGTTACCCTCCAAGGCAGCGGTTACTCTTCCCCTACCGTTGGTTACCCCCAAACCGCCGTTGACTACCCTCCAACTGCCGTCGGTTACTCTTCACCCACCGTTGGTTACCCCCAAACCGCCGTTGACTACCCTCCAACTGCCGTCGGTTACTCTTCACCCACCGTTGGTTACCCCCAAACCGCCGTTGACTACCCTCCAACTGCCGTCGGTTACTCTTCACCCACCGTTGGTTACCCCCAAACCGCCGTTGACTACCCTCCAACCGCCGTTGGTTACCCTCCAACCGCCGTCGGTTACCCTCCAACCGCCGTTGGTTACCCCCTCAACCGCCGTTGGTCGCCGTCCAACCGCCGCCGGTGACCCTCCAACCGCCGTCGGGTACCCCCTGGATGGCCTGCCATGTGTCATGCTCCGGTGGCCTTCTCCGCTGGCGCTGTCCGCGTTCTTCGGGGCCGGCGTACATCGTCTTGTGTGGCAAGGGCCGCCCGGGAGTGCAGCCCCTGGGCCCTGGGCGCTGCCTTGCGCCCTCGCGTGGGTCACCCCCCGAGTGCCATGTGCCGGTGTCCCAGGCATTCGGAAGGTGGAGTCACTGGCGCTGCTCAAAGAGGCCGCCCGGGCCACGCCGGGGGAGTTCCCGTGGTGCGTCACGGTGACGGAGCTGCAAATACAAATACAGATACAAATATTTTCAATTGTTACCAGACGTTCATTTTGTTTCCCATGTTATACTACGTGACCTCAAACGTTGTGCGTTGCGCACAGCAATACTTCTCAATCGGCGGGTAGGTAAGTTGCCATTGGCCCCATGTGGGCAATTATTCTTGATTGTGATTCCGATGATGGCGGTATATATTTCAACCAAAAGACCACAGAGCAATACCTCTCTATTACCCTATTGCACCCAAACAACACCCAATGCATGCAAGATGCACACAAGTGCCGAAGAGGTAACCACACAAACAATTACTTAGCGAGCCAACGCGGATTTTCGAAATTCTTAGAAGCAATAGATTGCAAGTCAACATATGTCATCACACAATTTCTTGACCTCAAAGGGACCACAACAAGCTTGAGGGAGGGAGAGAGAGAGAGAAAGAGAGAGAGAGAGAGCTTGAGGGTGACAACAATCCATGAGGAAACGATCTCCAAAAACTTCTTCCGGAAGCCAATGATGGGAGGATACATCTTTTCGTGCTTCACTCATGAGAGCCCCCACCCGGGGCCTTACCCCCTGAACGGGATTTAGTGGTGAGGGGGTACGTTGGGGTGCATTAGGATGCATGGCTGTGCGTTGGGAACCGCGCATCCAGCTGCCTAACAACTCTTGCTACGGCGCTGGGGGCAGAAGCCAGGGGGCCACACCTGGCCCGCCGATTCTGCATATGCCCATGTAACGGAACAGCCTCCAATTGTGTTCTGTGACACTGAATTTCTGATCGCGTTCGGAGGTTTCTCAAGGGATGAATGCCCTCGTGTCATTTGTAGTCCAAGAAGATGAATACGGATTCACAGGCTCGGCCGAGGAGCAAGCCGCGGCCGCCAAAATCCAGAACAAATGGCGCACCCGCGCACCCGAGCAAGGTATGATATGTCGTTGTGCACAACAATGTTCCCATTCGTCCATCAATTTTCAGCCAGCAAAGTGTAAGCACAAGCAGTAGAGGTTTCCAGAAATGGCTGGGCATATGCGGTGGTCACAGGTCGACATCGTGCCCGGTAGCTAGTGGAGGCCCCGTGCACCCTAAAGGGCGGCGGTTTTTTGGACTGTGCCTCCCAGCTATCCGGGCGGGGGCTCCTGGGTCACATGAAAGGGCGGCAGTTGTGGGCAAATCAGCGACATCGGGAGCGCGATGCCCCGTTTGGCGGGACAAGTCCATTTCATAGGCATCGTTGTGCTCACGGATGCCCTGCACCACCCCCTTTCAAATTTTCACGGTTGTGATCACAGTTGTCCAAAGCGAGGAATCCCGCCGTTTCTTGCTCTTTGCCTCTTTATCATCGTGTTGCCCGGATGAGTCATCTCTCTTGTGGGCCAAGTAAGTTGCCTTTTGGTCCTGCACCCTATGGGGAGATACCAATAAATTGGATGCCCATGTTTTGGGGGCGGGGGTGCTAAACCATGGGTGCAGGGCACGCCCACTGGCCGACCTGTTGGACGTGGGGATGGCCGTACATCAGTACAACACCGGAATGGCTGGGAAGAAGAAGCAGAGGGGGGTAAGCTGAGAAGGGGAGGGCAAAAGGAGTGGGGGCAGGAATTGTCCCCGTCGCTGGAAGTTGACGAGGCCACAGTTATTAGTATTGTTCATGTGGCCCCAACATGTGTGGCTGCAGTGCGATTCTTGCATGTTTCCATAGAGGAACCGCATGAGGATGAATATGGATTTACAGGCTCCACCGAGGAGCAAAATGCAGCCGCCATGATCCAGTCGCAGTGGCGCTCCCGCCAACCCGTTGGTATGTGCTCCTCTGGTTACACCAGTGCATTGCAATGTATCCGTCCCATTTGGGCCTTAGGTGGCCTCGTGCGATGAGATGGACCAAACAGTGGGCGTGAAAAGTTTCCATTCGGCCATCACCAAAAGCCATTTGCTCAAGTATACAGCTGACCGCATGCTTGTCGTGAACAAACATGTGTCAAGGCAAAACTTTGAAAAACAGGTGGGATGCATGTGAATCGAATCAACCATCCCCATCATCATTCAAAGAAACTAGACAAAATTGTATTTCTATTACAAAAAATGTGTTCATGCACGGGTTTTCTCTGGGAAAACCGTGTACGTGCACGGTTTTTTGGCCGCATATGGAATATCTTTTGAGTGTTTGTCGCCTTGATTTTTGTCTAGCTACCACCGTGCATGCGATGGGACAAGACGTATTACGGCAGTTCGAGGCGCAGTGCGGGTTACCCACCTGCTCGGCAGGCAAGCGCAGGCAAAGGGACCAGTCCCATATTGCGACGTGCGACGCAGCGACGGGTGAACTGGCCCTGTCTCAGTCTGTCTATTGCTCTGGCTGCTGCGCTGACCCCTGTACGCATAGCGTGCAGGACCTAAATAGGCTGACCTGTCTATTGCTCTGGCTGCAGGTGCGATGCCAGGGCCTGATGGTGTCACATGGATGGATGCTGGTGATTTTTTTTATCATAAGACCTTGTGTGCCTGCATTTGCATTGTTTGTGTTCTCCTGACTTCACTATGCACCGCCCTAGTTTCATCAATTTCGTCATATATCGCACGAAGTCACCCCCACGCCATCACACTTGGTGGTCACGTTTTGTGGGGGGGGGGGGGCATGTGCAACGATCAGATACCGCATACTGTCTGTGGGCTGTAGACACTATCTGTGTCTACATGACAAGAATTTTTTCTGTTGTAAGGTCCAGGGTGCCGAACATAAGGGAGTTTGGGCTGGGTGGGTTGGTGCGGCGGAGCTGCGTGAGGGTTATGGGTGGTGGGGGACTTCATGCATGCAATCAATTGCATCACCACCAGAGGTACCACCATCAGGGTACTTGTTTGAGCTGCAAGTGTTTGCTTTTTGCACATTTGAAATACCACAGTGCAGGAAGACGAGTATGGATTTACGGGTTCCGCCGAGGAGCAAAATGCAGCTGCTAGAATCCAGAACAAATGGCGCTCCCGGCAACCAGTCGGTATGTGCTTCTTCCAACTGTCATTTTACACCCTGTTGTGTTCTAGGTTCATGTTGCATTCATGCATGCAAGCATGCAAGAAATCACGTGGCTACAAGCTGATGGTGCACTATGCAGCGTGTTTCAAGGACTTCTGGAGCTTGTTTTTTAGGACTGAATGGACCCTACCAGCAGACTGCGATTCTCCAAAGAGACATCCTGTTTCAGCGTCCACAGTGCAGCTGAACTTGCAATACCTGACAGAACTATTGGTCCCAATAGGCGGTCTTCCAATGAAAGAACCCTTTCGAGGTTGCAATGGGGACAAGTTCGACACCATGTGATGTATTGCTGTCATCCAACACGTTTGTTGGTGGTTTGCACCAGATGCCTGAGGCAGTTTCTGTCCTCTCCGGGTTCATCATCCATGGGGTCATCAATGGGGACTTCCATGGGGACATCCATGGGGACATCCATGGGGACATCAATGGGGACATCCATGGGGCCATCCATGGGGACATCAATGGGGACATCCATGGGGACATCCATGGGGACATCCATGGGGACATCCATGGGGACATCAATGGGGACTTCCATGGGGACATCCATGGGGACATCCATGGGGACATCAATGGGGACATCAATGGGGACATCCATGGGGACATCCATGGGGACATCCATGGGGACATCCATGGGGACATCCATGGGGACATCCATGGACACATCAATGGGGACACCCATGGGGACATCCATGGGGACATCAATGGGGACACCCATGGGGACATCCATGGGGACATCAATGGGGACATCCATGGGGCCATCCATGGGGACATCAATGGGGACATCCATGGGGACATCCATGGGGACATCCATGGGGACATCCATGGGGACATCAATGGGGCCATCAATGGGGACATCCGTGGGGACATCCATGGGGACATCCATGGGGACATCCATGGGGACATCAATGGGGACATCCATGGGGACATCCATGGGGACATCCATGGGGACATCAATGGGGACATCCATGGGGACATCAATGGGGACATCCATGGGGACATCCATGGGGCATCAATGGGGACATCAATGGAGACATCCATGGGGACATCCATGGGGACATCCATGGGGACTTCCATGGGGACATCCATGGGGACATCCATGGGGACATCCATGGGGACATCAATGGGGACATCCATGGGGACATCAATGGGGACATCCATGGGGACATCAATGGGGACATCCATGGGGACATCCATGGGGACATCCATGGGGACATCAATGGGGACATCCATGGGGACATCAATGGGGACATCAATGGGGACATCCATGGGGACATCCATGGGGACATCAATGGGGACATCAATGGGGGCATCCATGGGGACATCAATGGGGACATCAATGGGGACATCAATGGGGACATCCATGGGGACATCCATGGGGACATCAATGGGGACATCCATGGGGACATCCATGGGGACATCAATGGGGACATCAACCGGGGCATCAATGGGGACATCAATGGGGACATCAATGGGGACATCTATGGGGCCATCCATGGGGACATCCATGGGGACAACAATGGGGACAACAATGGGGACATCAATGGGGACATCAATGGGGACATCCATGGGGACATCCATGGGGACATCCATGGGGACAACAATGGGGACATCAATGGGGACATCCATGGGGACATCCATGGGGACATCCATGGGGACATCAATGGCGACATCAATGGGGACATCAATGGGGACATCAATGGGGACATCAATGGGGACATCAATGGGGACATCCATGGGGACATCCATGGGGACATCAATGGCGACATCAATGGGGACATCAATGGGGACATCAATGGGGACATCAATGGGGACATCAATGGGGACATCCATGGGGACATCAATGGGGACATCCATGGGGACATCCATGGGGCCATCCATGGGGACATCCATGGGGACATCCATGGGGACATCCATGGGGACATCCATGGGGACATCCGTGGGGACATCCGTGGGGACATCCATGGGGACATCCATGGGGACATCAATGGGGACATCCATGGGGACATCATGGGGACATCCATGGGGACATCAATGGGGACTTCCATGGGGACATCCATGGGGACATCCATGGGGACATCCATGGGGACATCCATGGGGACATCCATGGGGACATCCATGGGGACATCCGTGGGGACATCCGTGGGGACATCCATGGGGACATCCATGGGGACATCAATGGGGACATCCATGGGGACATCATTGGGACATCCATGGGGACATCAATGGGGACTTCCATGGGGACATCCATGGGGACATCCATGGGGACATCAATGGGGACATCCATGGGGACATCCATGGGGACATCAATGGGGACATCAACCGGGGCATCAATGGGGACATCAATGGGGACATCAATGGGGACATCTATGGGGCCATCCATGGGGACATCCATGGGGACATCCATGGGGACATCCATGGGGACATCCATGGGGACATCCATGGGGACATCAATGGGGACATCAATGGGGACATCAATGGGGACATCAATGGGGACATCCATGGGGACATCAATGGGGACATCAATGGGGACATCCATGGGGACATCCATGGGGACATCCATGGGGACATCCATGGGGACATCCATGGGGACATCCATGGGGGGACATCAATGGGGACATCCATGGGGACATCAATGGGGACATCCATGGGGACATCTATGGGGACATCTATGGGGCCATCCATGGGGACATCCATGGGGACATCCATGGGGACATCCATGGGGACATCCATGGGGACATCAATGGGGACATCCATGGGGACATCCATGGAGACATCCATGGGGACATCCATGGGGACATCCATGGGGACATCCATGGGGACATCCATGGGGGGACATCAATGGGGACATCCATGGGGACATCAATGGGGACATCCATGGGGACATCTATGGGGACATCTATGGGGCCATCCATGGGGACATCCATGGGGACATCCATGGGGACATCCATGGGGACATCCATGGGGACAACAATGGGGACATCCATGGGGACATCCATGGGGACATCCATGCGGACATCCATGGGGGCATCAATGGGGACATCCATGGGGACATCCATGGGGACATCCATGGGGACATCCATGGGGACATCAATGGGGACATCAATGGGGACATCCATGGGGACATCAATGGGGACATCCATGGGGACATCAATGGGGACATCCATGGGGACATCCATGGGGACATCCATGGGGACATCCATGGGGACATCCATGGGGACATCCATGGGGACATCCATGGGGACATCAATGGGGACATCCATGGGGACATCCATGGGGACATCCATGGGGACATCCATGGGGACATCCATGGGGACATCAATGGGGACATCCATGGGGACATCCATGGGGACATCCATGGGGACATCCATGGGGACATCAATGGGGACATCCATGGGGACATCCATGGGGACATCAATGGGGACATCCATGGGGACATCAATGGGGACATCCATGGGGACATCAATGGGGACATCCATGGGGACATCCATGGGGACATCAATGGGGACATCCATGGGGACATCCATGGGGACATCCATGGGGACATCCATGGGGACATCCATGGGGACATCCATGGGGACATCAATGGGGACATCCATGGGGACATCCATGGGGACATCCATGGGGACATCCATGGGGACATCCATGGGGACATCAATGGGGACATCCATGGGGACATCCATGGGGACAACAATGGGGACATACATGGGGACATCCATGGGGACATCCATGGGGACATCCATGGGGACATCCATGGGGACATCCATGGGGACATCAATGGGGACATCCGTGGGGACATCCATGGGGACATCAATGGGGACATCCATGGGGACATCCATGGGGACATCAATGGGGACATCCATGGGGACATCAATGGGGACATCCATGGGGACATCCATGGGGACATCCATGGGGACATCCATGGGGACATCCATGGGGACATCCATGGGGACATCCATAGGGACATCAATGGGGACATCAATGGGGACATCAATGGGGACATCCATGGGGACATCAATGGGGACATCCATGGGGACATCCATGGGGACATCCATGGGGACATCAATGGGGACATCCATGGGGACATCCATGGGGACATCCATGGGGACATCCATGGGGACATCCATGGGGACATCCATGGGGACATCCATGGGGACATCCATGGGGACATCAATGGGGACATCCATGGGGACATCCATGGGGACATCCATGGGGACATCCATGGGGACATCAATGGGGACATCCATGGGGACATCAATGGGGACATCAATGGGGACATCCATGGGGACATCAATGGGGACATCCATGGGGACATCCATGGGGACATCCATGGCAACATGCATGGGGACATCCATGGGGACATGCATGGGGACATCAATGGGGACATCAATGGGGACATCAATGGGGACATCCATGGGGACATCCATGGGGACATCCATGGGGACATCCATGGGGACATCCATGGGGACATCCATGGGGACATCCATGGGGACATCCATGGGGACATCCATGGGGCCATCCATGGGGACATCAATGGGGACATCCATGGGGACATCAATGGGGACATCAATGGGGACATCAATTGGAACAGCAATGGGGACATCCATGGGGACATCCATGGGGACATCAATGGGGACATCCATGGGGACATCAATGGGGACATCCATGGGGACATCCATGGGGACATCCATGGGGACATCCATGGGGACGTCCATGGGGACATCCATGGGGACATCAATGGGGACATCAATGGGGACATCCATGGGGACATCCATGGGGACATCCATGGGGACATCCACGGGGACATCAATGGGGACATCCATGGGGACATCCATGGGGACATCCATGGGGACATCCATGGGGACATCCATGGGGACATCAATGGGGACATCCATGGGGACATCCATGGGGACATCCATGGGGACATCAATGGGGACATCAATGGGGACATCAATGGGGACATCCATGGGGACATCCATGGGGACATCAATGGGGACATCCATGGGGACATCCATGGGGACATGCATGGGGACATCCATGGGGACATGCATGGGGACATCAATGGGGACATCAATGGGGACATCAATGGGGACATCCATGGGGACATCCATGGGGACATCCATGGGGACATCCATGGGGACATCCATGGGGACATCCATGGGGACATCCATGGGGACATCCATGGGGACATCCATGGGGACATCAATGGGGACATCAATGGGGACATCCATGGGGACATCAATGGGGACATCCATGGGGACATCCATGGGGACATCCATGGGGACATCCATGGGGACATCTATGGGGACATCAATGGGGACATCCATGGGGACATCCAATGGGGACATCAATGGGGACATCCATGGGGACATCCATGGGGACATCCATGGGGACATCCATGGGGACATCAATGGGGACATCAATGGGGACATCCATGGGGACATCCATGGGGACATCCATGGGGACATCCAATGGGGACATCCATGGGGACATCCATGGGGACATCCATGGGGACATCAATGGGGACATCCATGGGGACATCAATGGGGACATCCATGGGGACATCCATGGGGACATCCATGGGGACATCCATGGGGACATCCGTGGGGACATCCATGGGGACATCCATGGGGACATCCATGGGGACATCCATGGGGACATGCATGGGGACATCCATGGGGCCATCCACGGGGACATCCATGGGGACATCCATGGGGACATCCATGGGGACATCCATGGGGACATCCACGGGGACATCCATGGGGACATCCATGGGGACATCCATGGGGACATCCATGGGGACATCCATGGGGACATCCATGGGGACATCCATGGGGACATCCATGGGGACATCCATGGGGACATCAATGGGGACATCCATGGGGACATCCATGGGGACATCCATGGGGACATCCATGGGGACATCCATGGGGACATCAATGGGGACATCAATGGGGACATCCATGGGGACATCAATGGGGACATCAATGGGGACATCAATGGGGACATCCATGGGGACATCAATGGGGACATCAATGGGGACATCAATGGGGACTTCCATGGGGATATCCATGGGGACATCAATGGGGACATCCATGGGGACATCCATGGGGACATCCATGGGGACATCCGTGGGGACATCCATGGGGACATCCATGGGGACATCCATGGGGACATCCATGGGGACATCCATGGGGACATCAATGGGGACATCCATGGGGACATCCATGGGGACATCCATGGGGACATCAATGGGGACATCAATGGGGACATCAATGGGGACATCCATGGGGACATCCATGGGGACATCCATGGGGACATCAATGGGGACATCCATGGGGACATCCATGGGGACATCCATGGGGACATCCATGGGGACATCCATGGGGACATCAATGGGGACATCCATGGGGACATCCGTGGGGACATCCATGGGGACATCCATGGGGACATCAATGGGGACATCCATGGGGACATCCATGGGGACATCCATGGGGTCATCCATGGGGACATCCATGGGGACATCCATGGGGACATCCATGGGGACATCCATGGGGACATCAATGGGGACATCCATGGGGACATCAATGGGGACATCCATGGGGACATCCATGGGGACATCCATGGGGACATCCATGGGGACATCAATGGGGACATCCATGGGGACATCCATGGGGACATCCATGGGGACATCCATGGGGACATCCATGGGGACATCCATGGGGACATCAATGGGGACATCCATGGGGACATCCATGGGGACATCCATGGGGACATCAATGGGGACATCAATGGGGACATCAATGGGGACATCCATGGGGACATCCATGGGGACATCCATGGGGACATCAATGGGGACATCCATGGGGACATCCATGGGGACATCCATGGGGACATCCATGGGGACATCCATGGGGACATCAATGGGGACATCCATGGGGACATCCGTGGGGACATCCATGGGGACATCCATGGGGACATCAATGGGGACATCCATGGGGACATCCATGGGGACATCCATGGGGTCATCCATGGGGACATCCATGGGGACATCCATGGGGACATCCATGGGGACATCCATGGGGACATCAATGGGGACATCCATGGGGACATCAATGGGGACATCCATGGGGACATCCATGGGGACATCCATGGGGACATCCATGGGGACATCCATGGGGACATCCATGGGGACATCCATGGGGACATCCATGGGGACATCCATGGGGACATCCATGGGGACATCCATGGGGACATCCATGGGGACATCCATGGGGACATCCATGGGGGCATCCATGGGGACATCCATGGGGACATCCATGGGGACATCCACGGGGACATCCATGGGGACATCCATGGGGACATCCATGGGGACATCCATGGGGACATCCATGGGGACATCCATGGGGACATCCATGGGGACATCCATGGGGACATCCATGGGGACATCCATGGGGACATCAATGGGGACATCCATGGGGACATCCATGGGGACATCCATGGGGACATCAATGGGGACATCAATGGGGACATCCATGGGGACATCAATGGGGACATGCATGGGGACATTCATGGGGACATCCATGGGGCCATCCATGGGGACATCCATGGGGACATCCATGGGGACATCAATGGGGACATCCATGGGGACATCCACGGGGACATCAATGGGGACATCCATGGGGACATCCATGGGGACATCCATGGGGACATCCATGGGGACATCAATGGGGACATCCATGGGGACATCCATGGGGACATCCATGGGGACATCCATGGGGACATCCATGGGGACATCCATGGGGACATCCATGGGGACATCCATGGGGACATCCATGGGGGCATCCATGGGGACATCCATGGGGACATCCACGGGGACATCAATGGGGACATCCATGGGGACATCCATGGGGACATCCATGGGGACATCCATGGGGACATCCATGGGGACATCCATGGGGACATCCATGGGGACATCCATGGGGACATCCATGGGGACATCAATGGGGACACCCATGGGGACATCCATGGGGACATCCATGGGGACATCCATGGGGACATCCATGGGGACATCCATGGGGACATCCATGGGGACATCCATGGGGACATCCATGGGGACATCCATGGGGCCATCCATGGGGACATCCATGGGGACATCCATGGGGACATCAATGGGGACATCAATGGGGACATCCATGGGGACATCCATGGGGACATCCATGGGGACATCCATGGGGACATCCATGGGGACATCCATGGGGACATCAATGGGGACATCCATGGGGACATCAATGGGGACATCCATGGGGACATCCATGGGGACATCCATGGGGACATCCATGGGGACATCCATGGGGACATCAATGGGGACATCCATGGGGACATCAATGGGGACATCCATGGGGACATCCATGGGGACATCCATGGGGACATCCATGGGGACATCCGTGGGGACATCCATGGGGACATCCATGGGGACATCCATGGGGACATCCATGGGGACATTCATGGGGACATCCATGGGGCCATCCACGGGGACATCCATGGGGACATCCATGGGGACATCCATGGGGACATCCATGGGGACATCCACGGGGACATCCATGGGGACATCCATGGGGACATCCATGGGGACATCCATGGGGACATCCATGGGGACATCCATGGGGACATCCATGGGGACATCCATGGGGACATCCATGGGGACATCCATGGGGACATCCATGGGGACATCCATGGGGACATCCATGGGGACATCCATGGGGACATTCATGGGGACATCAATGGGGACATCCATGGGGACATCAATGGGGACATCAATGGGGACATCAATGGGGACATCCATGGGGACATCAATGGGGACATCAATGGGGACATCAATGGGGACTTCCATGGGGATATCCATGGGGACATCAATGGGGACATCCATGGGGACATCCATGGGGACATCCATGGGGACATCTGTGGGGACATGCATGGGGACATCCATGGGGACATCCATGGGGACATCAATGGGGACATCCATGGGGACATCCATGGGGACATCCATGGGGACATCAATGGGGACATCAATGGGGACATCAATGGGGACATCCATGGGGACATCCATGGGGACATCCATGGGGACATCAATGGGGACATCCATGGGGACATCCATGGGGACATCCATGGGGACATTCATGGGGACATCCATGGGGACATCCATGGGGACATCAATGGGGACATCAATGGGGACATCCATGGGGACATCCATGGGGACATCAATGGGGACATCAATGGGGACATCCATGGGGACATCCATGGGGACATCCATGGGGACATCAATGGGGACATCCATGGGGACATCCATGGGGACATCCATGGGGACATCCACGGGGACATCAATGGGGACATCCATGGGGACATCCATGGGGACATCCATGGGGACATCCATGGGGACATCCATGGGGACATCCATGGGGACATCCATGGGGACATCCATGGGGACATCCATGGGGACATCAATGGGGACATCAATGGGGACATCCATGGGGACATCCATGGGGACATCCATGGGGACATCCATGGGGTCATCCATGGGGACATCCATGGGGACATCCATGGGGACATCCATGGGGACATCCATGGGGACATCAATGGGGACATCCATGGGGACATCAATGGGGACATCCATGGGGACATCCATGGGGACATCCATGGGGACATCCATGGGGACATCCATGGGGACATCCATGGGGACATCCATGGGGACACCCATGGGGACATCCATGGGGACACCCATGGGGACATCCATGGGGACATCAATGGGGACATCCATGGGGACATCCATGGGGACATCCATGGGGACATCCATGGGGACATCCATGGGGACATCCATGGGGACATCAATGGGGACATCCATGGGGACATCCATGGGGACATCCATGGGGACATCCATGGGGACATCAATGGGGACATCAATGGGGACATCCATGGGGACATCCATGGGGACATCCATGGGGACATCAATGGGGACATCCATGGGGACATCAATGGGGACATCAATGGGGACATCAATGGGGACATCAATGGGGACATCAATGGGGACATCAATGGGGACTTCCATGGGGACATCCATGGGGACATCAATGGGGACATCCATGGGGACATCAATGGGGACATCCATGGGGACATCCATGGGGACATCCATGGGGACATCCATGGGGACATCCATGGGGACATCCATGGGAACATCCATGGGGACATCCATGGGGACATCCATGGGCACATCCATGGGGACATCCATGGGGACATCCATGGGGACACCCATGGACACATCAATGGGGACACCCATGGGGACATCCATGGGGACATCAATGGGGACATCCATGGGGACATCCATGGGGACATCCATGGGGACATCCATGGGGACATCCATGGGGACATCCATGGGGACATCCATGGGGACATCCATGGGGACATCAATGGGGACATCAATGGGGACATCCATGGGGACATCCATGGGGACATCCATGGGGACATCCATGGGGACATCAATGGGGACATCCATGGGGACATCCATGGGGACATCCATGGGGACATCAATGGGGACTTCCATGGGGACATCCATGGGGACATCCATGGGGACATCCATGGGGACATCCATCGGGACATCCATGGGGACATCTATGGGGACATCCATGGGGACATCCATGGGGACATCCATGGGGACATCCATGGGGACATCAATGGGGACATCCATGGGGACATCCATGGGGTCATCCATGGGGACACCCATGGGGACATCCATGGGGACATCAATGGGGACATCCATGGGGACATCCATGGGGACATCAATGGGGACATCCATGGGGACATCCGCGGGGACATCCATGGGGACATCCATGGGGACATCAATGGGGACATCTACGGGGACATCCATGGGGACATCCATGGGGACATCCATGGGGACATCCATGGGGACATCCACGGGGACATCAATGGGGACATCCATGGGGTCATCCATGGGGACATCCATGGGGACATCCATGGGGACATCCATGGGGACATCCATGGGGACATCCATGGGGTCATCCATGGGGACATCCATGGGGACATCCATGGGGACATCCATGGGGACATCAATGGGGACATCCATGGGGACATCAATGGGGACATCAATGGGGACTTCCATGGGGACATCAATGGGGAAATCCATGGGGACATCAATGGGGACATCCATGGGGACATCCATGGGGACATCAATGGGGACATCCATGGGGACATCCATGGGGACATCCATGGGGACATCCATGGGGACATCCATGGGGACATCCATGGGGACATCAATGGGGACATCCATGGGGACATCCATGGGGACATCCATGGGGACATCCATGGGGACATCAATGGGGACATCCATGGGGACATCCATGGGGACATCCATGGGGACATCCATGGGGACATCCATGGGGACATCCATGGGGACATCCATGGGGACATCAATGGGGACATCCATGGGGACATCCATGGGGACATCCATGGGGACATCCATGGGGACATCCATGGGGACATCAATGGGGACATCAATGGGGACTTCCATGGGGACATCAATGGGGACATCAATGGGGACAACAATGGGGGCATCCATGGGGACATCCATGGGGACATCAACGGGGACATCCATGGGGACATCAATGGGGACATCCATGGGGACATCCATGGGGACATCCATGGGGACATCCATGGGGACATCCATGGGGACATCCATGGGGACATCCATGGGGACATCCATGGGGACATCAATGGGGACATCAATGGGGACATCCATGGGGACATCAATGGGGACATCCATGGGGACATCAATGGGGACATCCATGGGGACATCCATGGGGACATCAATGGGGACATCCATGGGGACATCCGTGGGGACATCCATGGGGACATCCATGGGGACATCCATGGGGACATCCATGGGGACATCCATGGGGACATCCATGGGGACATCCGTGGGGACATCCATGGGGACATCCATGGGGACATCCATGGGGACATCCATGGGGTCATCCATGGGGACATCCATGGGGACATCCATGGGGACATCCATGGGGTCATCCATGGGGACATCCATGGGGACATCCATGGGGACATCCATGGGGACATCCATGGGGACATCCATGGGGACATCAATGGGGACATCAATGGGGACATCAATGGGGACATCCATGGGGACATCCATGGGGACATCAATGGGGACATCAATGGGGACATCAATGGGGACATCCATGGGGACATCCATGGGGACATCCATGGGGACATCAATGGGGACATCCATGGGGACATCCATGGGGACATCAATGGGGACATCCATGGGGACATCCATGGGGACATCCGTGGGGACATCCATGGGGACATCCATGGGGACATCCACGGGGACATCAATGGGGACATCCATGGGGTCATCCATGGGGACATCCATGGGGACATCCATGGGGACATCCATGGGGACATCCATGGGGACATCCATGGGGTCATCCATGGGGACATCCATGGGGACATCCATGGGGACATCAATGGGGACATCCATGGGGACATCCATGGGGACATCAATGGGGACATCAATGGGGACATCCATGGGGACATCAATGGGGACATCCATGGGGACATCCATGGGGACATCAATGGGGACATCCATGGGGACATCCATGGGGACATCCATGGGGACATCAATGGGGACATCAATGGGGACATCCATGGGGACATCCATGGGGACATCCATGG
Source organism: Eutreptiella sp. 'Long Island Sound 2002' (assembly GCA_964036045.1). Taxonomy (NCBI): domain Eukaryota; phylum Euglenozoa; class Euglenophyceae; order Eutreptiales; family Eutreptiaceae; genus Eutreptiella; species Eutreptiella sp. 'Long Island Sound 2002'. The sequence goes on from OZ038403.1 coordinate 16,112,060, forward strand.
GGACATCCATGGGGACATTCATGGGGACATCCATGGGGACATCAATGGGGACATCCATGGGGACATCCATGGGGACATCCATGGGGACATCCATGGGGACATCCATGGGGACATCCATGGGGACATCCATGGGGACATCAATGGGGACATCCATGGGGACATCCAAGGGGACGTCCATGGGGACATCCATGGGGACATCCATGGGGACATCCATGGGGACATCCGTGGGGACATCAATGGGGACATCCATGGGAACATCAATGGGGACATCAATGGGGACATCCATGGGGACATCCATGGGGACATCAATGGGGACATCCATGGGGACATCCATGGGGACATCCATGGGGACATCAATGGGGACATCCATGGGGTCATCCATGGGTACATCCATGGGGACATCCATGGGGACATCCATGGGGACATCCATGGGGACATCCATGGGGACATCCATGGGGACATCCATGGGGACATCCATGGGGACATCCATGGGGACATCCATGGGGACATCCATGGGGACATCAATGGGGACATCCATGGGGACATCCATGGGGACATCCATGGGGACATCCATGGGGACATCAATGGGGACATCAATGGGGACATCCATGGGGACATCCATGGGGACATTCATGGGGACATCCATGGGGACATCCATGGGGACATCAATGGGGACATCCATGGGGACATCAATGGGGACATCCATGGGGGCATCCATGGGGACATCCATGGGGACATCCATGGGGACATCAATGGGGACTTCCATGGGGACATCCGTGGGGACATCAATGGGGACATCCATGGGGACATCCATGGGGACATCCATGGGGACATCCATGGGGACATCCATGGGGACATCCATGGGGACATCCATGGGGACATCAACGGGGACATCCATGGGGACATCCATGGGGACGTCCATGGGGACATCCATGGGGACATCCATGGGGACATCCATGGGGACATCCATGGGGACATCAATGGGGACAACAATGGGGACATCCATGGGGACATCAATGGGGACATCCATGGGGACATCAATGGGGACATCCATGGGGACATCCATGGGGACATCAATGGGGACATCCATGGGGACATCCGTGGGGACATCCATGGGGACATCCATGGGGACATCCATGGGGACATCCATGGGGACATCCATGGGGACATCCATGGGGACATCCGTGGGGACATCCATGGGGACATCCATGGGGACATCCATGGGGACATCCATGGGGTCATCCATGGGGACATCCATGGGGACATCCATGGGGACATCCATGGGGTCATCCATGGGGACATCCATGGGGACATCCATGGGGACATCCATGGGGACATCCATGGGGACATCCATGGGGACATCAATGGGGACATCAATGGGGACATCAATGGGGACATCAATGGGGACATCAATGGGGACATCCATGGGGACATCCATGGGGACATCCATGGGGACATCAATGGGGACATCCATGGGGACATCCATGGGGACATCAATGGGGACATCCATGGGGACATCCATGGGGACATCCGTGGGGACATCCATGGGGACATCCATGGGGACATCCACGGGGACATCAATGGGGACATCCATGGGGTCATCCATGGGGACATCCATGGGGACATCCATGGGGACATCCATGGGGACATCCATGGGGACATCCATGGGGTCATCCATGGGGACATCCATGGGGACATCCATGGGGACATCAATGGGGACATCCATGGGGACATCCATGGGGACATCAATGGGGACATCAATGGGGACATCCATGGGGACATCAATGGGGACATCCATGGGGACATCCATGGGGACATCAATGGGGACATCCATGGGGACATCCATGGGGACATCCATGGGGACATCCATGGGGACATCCATGGGGACATCCATGGGGACATCCATGGGGACATCCATGGGGACATCCATGGGGACATCCATGGGGACATCCATGGGGACATCAATGGGGACATCCATGGGGACATCCATGGGGACATCCATGGGGACATCCATGGGGACATCCATGGGGACATCCATGGGGACATCCATGGGGACATCAATGGGGACATCCATGGGGACATCCATGGGGACGTCCATGGGGACATCCATGGGGACATCCATGGGGACATCCATGGGGACATCCGTGGGGACATCAATGGGGACATCCATGGGAACATCAATGGGGACATCAATGGGGACATCCATGGGGACATCCATGGGGACATCAATGGGGACATCCATGGGGACATCCATGGGGACATCCATGGGGACATCAATGGGGACATCCATGGGGTCATCCATGGGTACATCCATGGGGACATCCATGGGGACATCCATGGGGACATCCATGGGGACATCCATGGGGACATCCATGGGGACATCCATGGGGACATCCATGGGGACATCCATGGGGACATCCATGGGGACATCCATGGGGACATCAATGGGGACATCCATGGGGACATCCATGGGGACATCCATGGGGACATCCATGGGGACATCAATGGGGACATCAATGGGGACATCCATGGGGACATCCATGGGGACATTCATGGGGACATCCATGGGGACATCCATGGGGACATCAATGGGGACATCCATGGGGACATCAATGGGGACATCCATGGGGGCATCCATGGGGACATCCATGGGGACATCCATGGGGACATCAATGGGGACTTCCATGGGGACATCCGTGGGGACATCAATGGGGACATCCATGGGGACATCCATGGGGACATCCATGGGGACATCCATGGGGACATCCATGGGGACATCCATGGGGACATCCATGGGGACATCAACGGGGACATCCATGGGGACATCCATGGGGACGTCCATGGGGACATCCATGGGGACATCCATGGGGACATCCATGGGGACATCCGTGGGGACATCAATGGGGACATCCATGGGAACATCAATGGGGACATCAATGGGGACATCCATGGGGACATCCATGGGGACATCAATGGGGACATCCATGGGGACATCCATGGGGACATCCATGGGGACATCAATGGGGACATCCATGGGGTCATCCATGGGTACATCCATGGGGACATCCATGGGGACATCAATGGGGACATCAATGGGGACATCCATGGGGACATCCATGGGGACATCCATGGGGACATCCATGGGGACATCCATGGGGACATCCATGGGGACATCCATGGGGACATCCATGGGGACATCCATGGGGACATCCATGGGGACATCCATGGGGACATCCATGGGGACATCCATGGGGACATCCATGGGGACATCAATGGGGACATCCATGGGGACATCCATGGGGACATCCATGGGGACATCCATGGGGACATCAATGGGGACATCAATGGGGACATCCATGGGGACATCCATGGGGACATCCATGGGGACATCCATGGGGACATCCATTGGGACATCAATGGGGACATCCATGGGGACATCCATGGGGACATCCATGGGGACATCCATGGGGACATCCATGGGGACATCCATGGGGACATCAATGGGGACATCCATGGGGACATCCATGGGGACATCAATGGGGACATCAATGGGGACATCCATGGGGACATCCATGGGGACATCCATGGGGACATCCATGGGGACATCCATGGGGGCATCCATGGGGACATCCATGGGGACATCCATGGGGACATCAATGGGGACATCCATGGGGACATCCATGGGGACATCAATGGGGACATCCATGGGGACATCAATGGGGACATCCATGGGGACATCCATGGGGACATCAATGGGGACATCCATGGGGACATCCATGGGGACATCCATGGGGACATCCATGGGGACATCCATGGGGACATCCATGGGGACATCCATGGGGACATCCATGGGGACATCAATGGGGACATCAATGGGGACATCCATGGGGACATCCATGGGGACATCAATGGGGACATCCATGGGGACATCCATGGGGACATCCATGGGGACATCCATGGGGACATCCATGGGGACATCCATGGGGACATCAATGGGGACATCAATGGGGACATCCATGGGGACATCCATGGGGACATCAATGGGGACATCCATGGGGACATCCATGGGGACATCCATGGGGACATCAATGGGGACATCCATGGGGACATCCATGGGGACATCCATGGGGACATCAATGGGGACATCAATGGGGACATCCATGGGGACATCCATGGGGACATCAATGGGGACATCCATGGGGACATCCATGGGGACATCCATGGGGACATCCATGGGGACATCCATGGGGACATCCATGGGGACATCAATGGGGACATCCATGGGGACATCCATGGGGACATCCATGGGGACATCCATGGGGACATCCATGGGGACATCCATGGGGACATCCATGGGGACATCCATGGGGACATCCATGGGGACATCCATGGGGACATCCATGGGGACATCCATGGGGACATCAATGGGGACATCCATGGGGACATCCATGGGGACATCAATGGGGACATCCATGGGGACATCAATGGGGACATCCATGGGGACATCCATGGGGACATCAATGGGGACATCCATGGGGACATCCATGGGGACATCCATGGGGACATCCATGGGGACATCCATGGGGACATCCATGGGGACATCCATGGGGACATCCATGGGGACATCCATGGGGACATCCATGGGGACATCAATGGGGACATCCATGGGGACATCCATGGGGACATCCATGGGGACATCAATGGGGACATCCATGGGGACATCCATGGGGACATCAATGGGGACATCCATGGGGACATCCATGGGGACATCAATGGGGACATCCATTGGCACATCAATGTGGGACATCCATGGGGACATCCATGGGGACATCAATGGGGACATCCATGGGGACATCCATGGGGACATCCATGGGGACATCAATGGGGACATCCATGGGGACATCAATGGGGACATCCATGGGGACATCCATGGGGACATCCATGGGGACATCCATGGGGACATCAATGGGGACATCAATGGGGACATCCATGGGGACATCCATGGGGACATCCATGGGGACATCAATGGGGACATCCATGGGGACATCAATGGGGACATCAATGGGGACTTCCATGGGGACATCCATGGGGACATCAATGGGGACATCCATGGGGACATCCATGGGGACATCAATGGGGACATCCATGGGGACATCCATGGGGACATCCATGGGGACATCAATGGGGACATCCATGGGGACATCCATGGGGACATCCATGAGGACATCCATGGGGACATCCATGGGGACATCCATGGGGACATCAATGGGGACATCCATGGGGACATCCATGGGGACATCCATGGGGACATCCATGGGGACATCCATGGGGACATCCATGGGGACATCCATGGGGACATCCATGGGGACATCCATGGGGACATCCATGGGGACATCCATGGGGACATCCATGAGGACATCCATGGGGACATCCATGGGGACATCCATGGGGACATCCATGGGGACATCCATGGGGACATCCATGGGGACATCAATGGGGACATCCATGGGGACATCCATGGGGACATCAATGGGGACATGCATGGGGACATCCATGGGGACATCCATGGGGACATCCATGGGGACATCAATGGGGACATCCATGGGGACATCCATGGGGACATCCATGGGGACATCCATGGGGACATCAATGGGGACATCCATGGGGACATCAATGGGGACATCCATGGGGACATCCATGGGGACATCCATGGGGACATCCATGGGGACATCAATGGGGACATCAATGGGGACATCCATGGGGACATCCATGGGGACATCCATGGGGACATCAATGGGGACATCCATGGGGACATCCATGGGGACATCCATGGGGACAACAATGGGGACATCCATGGGGACATCCATGGGGACATGCATGGGGACATCCATGGGGACATCCATGGGGACATCAATGGGGACATCCATGGGGACATCCATGGGGACATCCATGGGGACATCCATGGGGACATCAATGGGGACATCCATGGGGACATCCATGGGGACATCCATGGGGACATCCATGGGGACATCAATGGGGACATCAATGGGGACATCCATGGGGACATCCATGGGGACATCCATGGGGACATCAATGGGGACATCCATGGGGACATCCATGGGGACATCCATGGGGACATCCATGGGGACATCCATGGGGACATCCATGGGGACATCCATGGGGACATCCATGGGGACATCCATGGGGACATCCATGGGGACATCCATGGGGACATCCATGGGGACATCAATGGGGACATCCATGGGGACATCCATGGGGACATCAATGGGGACATCCATGGGGACATCAATGGGGACATCCATGGGGACATCCATGGGGACATCAATGGGGACATCCATGGGGACATCCATGGGGACATCCATGGGGACATCCATGGGGACATCCATGGGGACATCCATGGGGACATCCATGGGGACATCCATGGGAACATCCATGGGGACATCCATGGGGACATCCATGGGGACATCAATGGGGACATCCATGGGGACATCCATGGGGACATCAATGGGGACATGCATGGGGACATCCATGGGGACATCCATGGGGACAACAATGGGGACATCCATGGGGACATCCATGGGGACATGCATGGGGACATCCATGGGGACATCCATGGGGACATCAATGGGGACATCCATGGGGGTATCCATGGGGACATCCATGGGGACATCCATGGGGACATCAATGGGGACATCCATGGGGACATCCATGGGGACATCCATGGGGACATCCATGGGGACATCAATGGGGACATCAATGGGGACATCCATGGGGACATCCATGGGGACATCCATGGGGACATCAATGGGGACATCCATGGGGACATCCATGGGGACATCCATGGGGACATCCATGGGGACATCAATGGGGACATCCATGGGGACATCCATGGGGACATCCATGGGGACATCCATGGGGACATCCATGGGGACATCCATGGGGACATCAATGGGGACATCCATGGGGACATCCATGGGGACATCCATGGGGACATCCATGGGGACATCCATGGGGACATCCATGGGGACATCCATGGGGACATCCATGGGGACATCCATGGGGACATCCATGGGGACATCCATGGGGACATCCATGGGGACATCAATGGGGACATCAATGGGGACATCCATGGGGACATCAATGGGGACATCCATGGGGACATCCATGGGGACATCCATGGGGACATCCATGGGGACATCAATGGGGACATCCATGGGGACATCCATGGGGACATCCATGGGGACATCCATGGGGACATCCATGGGGACATCCATGGGGACATCAATGGGGACATCCATGGGGACATCCATGGGGACATCCATGGGGACATCAATGGGGACATCCATGGGGACATCCATGGGGACATCCATGGGGACATCAATGGGGACATCCATGGGGACATCCATGGGGACATCCATGGGGACATCCATGGGGACATCCATGGGGACATCCATGGGGACATCCATTGGCACATCAATGTGGGACATCCATGGGGACATCCATGGGGACATCAATGGGGACATCCATGGGGACATCCATGGGGACATCCATGGGGACATCAATGGGGACATCCATGGGGACATCAATGGGGACATCCATGGGGACATCCATGGGGACATCCATGGGGACATCCATGGGGACATCAATGGGGACATCAATGGGGACATCCATGGGGACATCCATGGGGACATCCATGGGGACATCAATGGGGACATCCATGGGGACATCAATGGGGACATCAATGGGGACTTCCATGGGGACATCCATGGGGACATCAATGGGGACATCCATGGGGACATCCATGGGGACATCAATGGGGACATCCATGGGGACATCCATGGGGACATCCATGGGGACATCAATGGGGACATCCATGGGGACATCCATGGGGACATCCATGAGGACATCCATGGGGACATCCATGGGGACATCCATGGGGACATCAATGGGGACATCCATGGGGACATCCATGGGGACATCCATGGGGACATCCATGGGGACATCCATGGGGACATCCATGGGGACATCCATGGGGACATCCATGGGGACATCCATGGGGACATCCATGGGGACATCCATGGGGACATCCATGGGGACATCCATGGGGACATCCATGAGGACATCCATGGGGACATCCATGGGGACATCCATGGGGACATCAATGGGGACATCCATGGGGACATCCATGGGGACATCAATGGGGACATCCATGGGGACATCAATGGGGACATCAATGGGGACATCCATGGGGACATCCATGGGGACATCCATGAGGACATCCATGGGGACATCCATGGGGACATCCATGGGGACATCCATGGGGACATCCATGGGGACATCCATGGGGACATCAATGGGGACATCCATGGGGACATCCATGGGGACATCCATGGGGACATCAATGGGGACATCCATGGGGACATCCATGGGGACATCCATGGGGACATCCAAGGGGACATCCATGGGGACATCCATGAGGACATCCATGGGGACATCCATGGGGACATCCATGGGGACATCAATGGGGACATCCATGGGGACATCCATGGGGACATCAATGGGGACATCCATGGGGACATCAATGGGGACATCAATGGGGACATCCATGGGGACATCAATGGGGACATCCATGGGGACATCCATGGGGACATCCATGGGGACATCCATGGGGACATCCATGGGGACATCCATGGGGACATCCATGGGGACATCAATGGGGACATCCATGGGGACATCAATGGGGACATCCATGGGGACATCCATGGGGACATCCATGGGGACATCAATGGGGACATCAATGGGGACATCCATGGGGACATCCATGGGGACATCCATGGGGACATCCATGGGGACATCCATGGGGACATCCATGGGGACATCCATGGGGACATCCATGGGGACATCCGTGGGGACATCAATGGGGACATCCATGGGGACATCCATGGGGACATCCATGGGGACATCCATGGGGACATCCATGGGGACATCCATGGGGACATTAATGGGGACATCCATGGGGACATCCATGGGGACATCAATGGGGACATCAATGGGGACATCCATGGGGACATCCATGGGGACATCAATGGGGACATCCATGGGGACATCAATGGGGACATCAATGGGGACTTCCATGGGGACATCAATGGGGACATCCATGGGGACATCCATGGGGACATCCATGGGGACATCCATGGGGACATCCATGGGGACATCCATGGGGACATCCATGGGGACATCAATGGGGACATCCATGGGGACATCAATGGGGACATCCATGGGGACATCATTGGGGACATCCAAGGGGACATCAATGGGGACATCCATGGGGACATCAACGGGGACATCAACGGGGACATCCATGGGGACAGCCATGGGGACATCCATGGGGACATCCATGGGGACATCCATGGGGACATCCATGGGGACATCCATGGGGACTTCCATGGGGACATCAATGGGGACATCAATGGGGACATCCATGGGGACATCCATGGGGACATCCATGGGGACATCCATGGGGACATCCATGGGGACATCAATGGGGACATCCATGGGGACATCCATGGGGACATCCATGGGGACATCCATGGGGACATCAATGGGGACATCCATGGGGACATCCATGGGGACATCCATGGGGACATCCATGGGGACATCCATGGGGACATCCATGGGGACATCCATGGGGACATCAATGGGGACATCCATGGGGACATCCATGGGGACATCCATGGGGACATCCATGGGGACATCCATGGGGACATCCATGGGGACATCCATGGGGACTCCCATGGGGACATCAATGGGGACATCCATGGGGACATCCATGGGGACATCCATGGGGACATCCATGGGGACATCCATGGGGACATCAATGGGGACATCCATGGGGACATCCATGGGGACATCCATGGGGACATCCATGGGGACATCAATGGGGACATCCATGGGGACATCCATGGGGACATCCATGGGGACATCCATGGGGACATCAACGGGGACATCCATGGGGACATCCATGGGGACATCCATGGGGACATCAATGGGGACATCAATGGGGACATCCATGGGGACATCCATGGGGACATCCATGGGGACATCCATGGGGACATCCATGGGGACATCCATGGGGACATCCATGGGGACATCAATGGGGACATCCATGGGGACATCAATGGGGACATCAATGGGGACTTCCATGGGGACATCAATGGGGACATCCATGGGGACATCCATGGGGACATCCATGGGGACATCCATGGGGACATCCATGGGGACATCCATGGGGACATCCATGGGGACATCAATGGGGACATCCATGGGGACATCAATGGGGACATCCATGGGGACATCATTGGGGACATCCAAGGGGACATCAATGGGGACATCCATGGGGACATCAACGGGGACATCAACGGGGACATCCATGGGGACAGCCATGGGGACATCCATGGGGACATCCATGGGGACATCCATGGGGACATCCATGGGGACATCCATGGGGACTTCCATGGGGACATCAATGGGGACATCAATGGGGACATCCATGGGGACATCCATGGGGACATCCATGGGGACATCCATGGGGACATCCATGGGGACATCAATGGGGACATCCATGGGGACATCCATGGGGACATCCATGGGGACATCCATGGGGACATCAATGGGGACATCCATGGGGACATCCATGGGGACATCCATGGGGACATCCATGGGGACATCCATGGGGACATCCATGGGGACATCCATGGGGACATCCATGGGGACATCAATGGGGACATCCATGGGGACATCCATGGGGACATCCATGGGGACATCCATGGGGACATCCATGGGGACATCCATGGGGACATCCATGGGGACTCCCATGGGGACATCAATGGGGACATCCATGGGGACATCCATGGGGACATCCATGGGGACATCCATGGGGACATCCATGGGGACATCAATGGGGACATCCATGGGGACATCCATGGGGACATCCATGGGGACATCCATGGGGACATCAATGGGGACATCCATGGGGACATCCATGGGGACATCCATGGGGACATCCATGGGGACATCAACGGGGACATCCATGGGGACATCCATGGGGACATCCATGGGGACATCAATGGGGACATCAATGGGGACATCCATGGGGACATCCATGGGGACATCCATGGGGACATCCATGGGGACATCCATGGGGACATCCATGGGGACTCCCATGGGGACATCAATGGGGACATCAATGGGGACATCAATGGGGACATCCATGGGGACATCAATGGGGACATCCATGGGGACATCCATGGGGACATCCATGGGGACATCCATGGGGACATCCATGGGGACATCCATGGGGACTTCCATGGGGACATCAATGGGGACATCAATGGGGACATCCATGGGGACATCCATGGGGACATCCATGGGGACATCCATGGGGACATCCATGGGGACATCAATGGGGACATCCATGGGGACATCCATGGGGACATCCATGGGGACATCCATGGGGACATCAATGGGGACATCCATGGGGACATCCATGGGGACATCAATGGGGACATCCATGGGGACATCCATGGGGACATCCATGGGGACATCCATGGGGACATCCATGGGGACATCAATGGGGACATCCATGGGGACATCCATGGGGACATCCATGGGGACATCCATGGGGACATCCATGGGGACATCCATGGGGACATCCATGGGGACTCCCATGGGGACATCAATGGGGACATCCATGGGGACATCCATGGGGACATCCATGGGGACATCCATGGGGACATCCATGGGGACATCAATGGGGACATCCATGGGGACATCCATGGGGACATCCATGGGGACATCCATGGGGACATCAATGGGGACATCCATGGGGACATCCATGGGGACATCCATGGGGACATCCATGGGGACATCAACGGGGACATCCATGGGGACATCCATGGGGACATCCATGGGGACATCAATGGGGACATCAATGGGGACATCCATGGGGACATCCATGGGGACATCCATGGGGACATCCATGGGGACATCCATGGGGACATCCATGGGGACTCCCATGGGGACATCCATGGGGACATCAATGGGGACATCCATGGGGACATCCATGGGGACATCCATGGGGACATCCATGGGGACATCCATGGGGACATCAATGGGGACATCCATGGGGACATCCATGGGGACATCCATGGGGACATCCATGGGGACATCCATGGGGACATCCATGGGGACATCCATGGGGACTCCCATGGGGACATCAATGGGGACATCCATGGGGACATCCATGGGGACATCCATGGGGACATCCATGGGGACATCCATGGGGACATCAATGGGGACATCCATGGGGACATCCATGGGGACATCCATGGGGACATCCATGGGGACATCAATGGGGACATCCATGGGGACATCCATGGGGACATCCATGGGGACATCCATGGGGACATCAACGGGGACATCCATGGGGACATCCATGGGGACATCCATGGGGACATCAATGGGGACATCAATGGGGACATCCATGGGGACATCCATGGGGACATCCATGGGGACATCCATGGGGACATCCATGGGGACATCCATGGGGACTCCCATGGGGACATCAATGGGGACATCAATGGGGACATCAATGGGGACATCCATGGGGACATCAATGGGGACATCCATGGGGACATCCATGGGGACATCAATGGGGACATCCATGGGGACATCAATGGGGACATCCATGGGGACATCCATGGGGACATCCATGGGGACTCCCATGGGGACATCAATGGGGACATCAATGGGGACATCAATGGGGACATCCATGGGGACATCAATGGGGACATCCATGGGGACATCCATGGGGACATCCATGGGGACATCCCTGGGGACATCAATGGGGACATCCATGGGGACATCCATGGGGACATCCATGGGGACATCCATGGGGACATCCATGGGGACATCCATGGGGACATCCATGGGGACATCCATGGGGACATCCATGGGGACATCCATGGGGACATCCATGGGGACATCAATGGGGACATCCATGGGGACATCCATGGGGACATCCATGGGGACATCCATGGGGACTTCCATGGGGACATCCATGGGGACTTCCATGGGGACATCCATGGGGACATCCATGGGGACATCCATGGGGACATCAATGGGGACATCAATGGGGACATCCATGGGGACATCCATGGGGACATCCATGGGGACATCCATGGGAACATCCATGGGGACATCCATGGGGACATCCATGGGGACATCCATGGGGACATCCATGGGGACATCCATGGGGACATCCATGGGGACATCCATGGGGACATCAATGGGGACATCAATGGGGACATCAATGGGGACATCAATGGGGACATCCATGGGGACATCCATGGGGACATCAATGGGGACATCCATGGGGACATCAATGGGGACATCCATGGGGACATCCATGGGGACATCAATGGGGACATCCATGGGGACATCCATGGGGACATCCATGGGGACATCCATGGGGACATCAATGGGGACATCAATGGGGACATCAATGGGGACATCCATGGGGACATCCATGGGGACATCCATGGGGACATCCATGGGGACATCCATGGGGACATCCATGGGGACATCCATGGGGACATCCATGGGGACATCAATGGGGACATCCATGGGGACATCAATGGGGACATCCATGGGGACATCCATGGGGACATCCATGGGGACATCCATGGGGACATCCATGGGGACATCCATGGGGACATCAATGGGGACATCCATGGGGACATCCATGGGGACATCCATGGGGACATCCATGGGGACATCCATGGGGACATCCATGGGGACATCCATGGGGACATCCATGGGGACATCCATGGGGACATCCATGGGAACATCCATGGGGACATCCATGGGGACATCCATGGGGACATCCATGGGGACATCAATGGGGACATCCATGGGGACATCAATGGGGACATCCATGGGGACGTCCATGGGGACATCAATGGGGACATCAATGGGGACATCAATGGGGACATCAATGGGGACATCCATGGGGACATCCATGGGGACATCCATGGGGACATCCATGGGGACATCCATGGGGACATCTATGGGGACATCCATGGGGACATCCATGGGGACATCAATGGGGACATCAATGGGGACATCCATGGGGACATCCATGGGGACATCCATGGGAACATCCATGGGGACATCCATGGGGACATCCATGGGGACATCCATGGGGACATCCATGGGGACATCCATGGGGACATCCATGGGGACATCCATGGGGACATCCATGGGGACATCCATGGGGACATCCATGGGGACATCAATGGGGACATCCATGGGGACATCAATGGGGACATCCATGGGGACATCCATCAATGGGGACATCCATGGGGACATCCATGGGGACATCCATGGGGACATCCATGGGGACATCGATGGGGACATCAATGGGGACATCAATGGGGACATCAATGGGGACATCCATGGGGACATCCATGGGGACATCAATGGGGACATCCATGGGGACATCAATGGGGACATCCATGGGGACATCCATGGGGACATCCATGGGGACATCCATGGGGACATCAATGGGGACATCCATGGGGACATCCATGGGGACATCAATGGGGACATCCATGGGGACATCAATGGGGACATCCATGGGGACATCAATGGGGACATCCATGGGGACATCAATGGGGACATCCATGGGGACATCCATGGGGACATCCATGGGGACATCAATGGGGACATCCATGGGGACATCCATGGGGACATCCATGGGGACATCCATGGGGACATCAATGGGGACATCCATGGGGACATCAATGGGGACATCCATGGGGACATCCATGGGGACATCAATGGGGACATCCATGGGGACATCAATGGGGACATCAATGGGGACATCCATGGGGACATCAATGGGGACGTCCATGGGGACGTCCATGGGGACATCCATGGGGACATCAATGGGGACATCCATGGGGACATCCATGGGGACATCCATGGGGACATCAATGGGGACATCCATGGGGACATCCATGGGGACATCAATGGGGACATCCATGGGGACATCCATGGGGACATCCATGGGGACATCCATGGGGACATCAATGGGGACATCAATGGGGACATCAATGGGGACATCCATGGGGACATCCATGGGGACATCCATGGGGACATCAATGGGGACATCCATGGGGACATCAATGGGGACATCCATGGGGACATCCATTGGGACATCAATGGGGACATCCATGGGGACATCAATGGGGACATCCATGGGGACATCAATGGGGACATCAATGGGGACATCCATGGGGACATCCATGGGGACATCCATGGGGACATCCATGGGGACATCAATGGGGACATCCATGGGGACATCAATGGGGACATCCATGGGGACATCCATGGGGACATCCATGGGAACATCCATGGGGACATCAATGGGGACATCCATGGGGACATCAATGGGGACATCAATGGGGACATCCATGGGGACATCAATGGGGACATCCATGGGGACGTCCATGGGGACATCAATGGGGACATCAATGGGGACATCAATGGGGACATCCATGGGGACATCCATGGGGACATCCATGGGGACATCCATGGGGACTTCCATGGGGACATCCATGGGGACATCCATGGGGACATCCATGGGGACATCAATGGGGACATCAATGGGGACATCAATGGGGACATCCATGGGGACATCCATGGGGACATCCATGGGAACATCCATGGGGACATCCATGGGGACATCCATGGGGACATCCATGGGGACATCCATGGGGACATCCATGGGGACATCCATGGGGACATCCATGGGGACATCAATGGGGACATCAATGGGGACATCCATGGGGACATCCATGGGGACATCCATGGGGACATCCATGGGGACATCAATGGGGACATCCATGGGGACATCAATGGGGACATCCATGGGGACATCCATCAATGGGGACATCCATGGGGACATCCATGGGGACATCCATGGGGACATCCATGGGTACATCAATGGGGACATCAATGGGGACATCAATGGGGACATCAATGGGGACATCCATGGGGACATCCATGGGGACATCAATGGGGACATCCATGGGGACATCAATGGGGACATCCATGGGGACATCCATGGGGACATCAATGGGGACATCCATGGGGACATCAATGGGGACATCCATGGGGACATCCATGGGGACATCAATGGGGACATCCATGGGGACATCAATGGGGACATCCATGGGGACATCAATGGGGACATCCATGGGGACATCCATGGGGACATCCATGGGGACATCCATGGGGACATCCATGGGGACATCAATGGGGACATCCATGGGGACATCAATGGGGACATCCATGGGGACATCCATGGGGACATCCATGGGAACATCCATGGGGACATCAATGGGGACATCCATGGGGACATCAATGGGGACATCAATGGGGACATCCATGGGGACATCAATGGGGATATCCATGGGGACGTCCATGGGGACATCCATGGGGACATCCATGGGGACATCCATGGGGACATCCATGGGGACATCCATGGGGACATCAATGGGGACATCCATGGGGACAGCAATGGGGACATCAATGGGGACATCCATGGGGATATCCATGGGGACATCCATGGGGACATCCATGGGGACATCCATGGGGACATCCATGGGGACATCCATGGGGATATCCATGGGGACATCAATCGGGACATCCATGGGGACATCATTGGGGACATCCATGGGGACATCCATGGGGACATCAATGGGGGCATCCATGGGGACATCAATGGGGACATCCATGGGGACATCCATGGGGACATCAATGGGGACATCCGTGGGGACATCCATGGGGACATCCATGGGGACATCCATGGGGGCATCCATGGGGACATCCATGGGGACATCCATGGGGACATCCATGGGGACATCAATGGGGACATACATGGGGACATCCATGGGGACATCAATGGGGACATCCATGGGGACATCCATGGGGACATCCATGGGGACATCCATGGGGACATCCATGGGGACTTCCATGGGGACATCAATGGGGACATCCATGGGGACATCAATGGAGACATCCGTGGGGACATCCATGGGGACATCCATGGGGCCATTCATGGGGACATCAATGGGGACATCCGTGGGGACATCCATGGGGACATCAATGGGGACATCCATGGGGACATCCATGGGGGCATCCATGGGGACATCCATGGGGACATCCATGGGGACATCCATGGGGACATCCATGGGGACATCCATGGGGACATCCATGGGGACATCCATGGGGACATCCATGGGGACATCCATGGGGACATCCATGGGGACATCCATGGGGACATCCATGGGGACATCAATGGGGACATCCATGGGGACATCCATGGGGACATCCATGGGGACATCCATGGGGACATCCATGGGGACAGCAATGGGGACATCCATGGGGACATCCATGGGGACATCCATGGGGACTTCCATGGGGACATCCATGGGGACATCCATGGGGACATCCATGGGGACATCCATGGGGACATCCATGGGGATATCCATGGGGACATCCATGGGGACATCCATGGGGACATCCATGGGGACATCCATGGGGACATCAATGGGGACATCCATGGGGACATCAATGGGGACATCAATCGGGACATCCATGGGGACATCCATTGGGACATCCATGGGGACATCTATGGGGACATCCATCGGGACATCCATGGGGACATCAATGGGGGCATCCATGGGGACATCCATGGGGACATCCATGGGGGCATCCATGGGGACATCAATGGGGACATCCGTGGGGACATCCATGGGGACATCCATGGGGACATCAATGGGGACATCCATGGGGACATCCATGGGGACATCCATGGGGACATCAATGGGGACATCAATGGGGACATCAATGGAGACATCAATGGGGACATCAATGGAGACATCCGTGGGGACATCCATGGGGGCATCCATGGGGACATCCATGGGGACATCCATGGGGACATCCATGGGGACTTCCATGGGGACATCCATGGGGACATCCATGGGAACATCCATGGGGACATCCATGGGGACATCAATGGGGACATCCATGGGGACATCCATGGGGGCATCCATGGGGACATCCATGGGGACATCCATGGGGACATCCATGGGGACATCCATGGGGACATCCATGGGGACATCAATGGGGACATCCATGGGGACATCCATGGGGACATCCATGGGGGCATCCA
The DNA here is from genome assembly GCA_964036045.1 of Eutreptiella sp. 'Long Island Sound 2002'. Classification (NCBI taxonomy): domain Eukaryota; phylum Euglenozoa; class Euglenophyceae; order Eutreptiales; family Eutreptiaceae; genus Eutreptiella; species Eutreptiella sp. 'Long Island Sound 2002'. The sequence continues at coordinate 16,130,379 of OZ038403.1, forward strand.
TGGGGACATCCATGGGGACATCCATGGGGACATCAATGGGGACATCCATGGGGACATCCATGGGGACATCCATGGGGACTTCCATGGGGACATCCATGGGGACATCCATGGGGATATCCATGGGGACATCCATGGGGACATCCATGGGGATATCCATGGGGACATCCATGGGGACATCCATGGGGACTTCCATGGGGACATCAATGGGGACATCCATGGGGACATCAATGGAGACATCCGTGGGGACATCCATGGGGACATCCATGGGGCCATCCATGGGGACATCAATGGGGACATCCGTGGGGACATCCATGGGGACATCAATGGGGACATCAGTGGGGACATCCATGGGGGCATCCATGGGGACATCCATGGGGACATCAATGGTGACATCCATGGGAATATCCATGGGGACATCCATGGGGACATCAATAGGGACATCAATGGGGACATTCATGGGGACATTCTTGCTTCCACCAGGGTCCCAAATGATATATTTGGGGGCAAAAAAAATTCTCCTTCTCCATTCTTTGTGTGTACGATGTGTACGCTTGTCATGCAATGTCATCCCTCCCCCCCCAGGTGCCACAATCTCCTCTGAGTGATCCAATGCTCTCATGTCTCTTTTTTTTTTTTTTACTTTATTTTTAGTTTTTAGGGTAGGGTTGGCTATGGTCAAAACCTTGTTTTTGCCATATTTTTGACATACCGTTGAGTTGGAGGATTTCGTGAGTACCTACCCACTTCGAAAACTCATTCCGGATGCAACGATGGCATCCGTTTGCTTCTTGCTTCCACCAAGGTCCCAAATGATATATTTGGGGGCAAAAAAAAATTCTCCTTCTCCATTGTTTGTGTGTACGCTGTGTACGCTTGTCATGCAATGTCATCCCCCCCCCCCCCCAGGTGCCACTGTCTCCTCTGAGTGATCCAATGCTCTCATGTCTCTTTTTTTTTTTTTCTTTTTTACTTTTTTTTAGTTTTCAGGGTAGGGTTGGCTATGGTCAAAACCTTATTTTTGCCATATTTTTGACATACCGTTGAGTTGGACGATTTCGTGAGTACCTACCCACTTCGAAAAACTCATTCCGGATGCAGCGATGGCATCCGTTTGCTTCTTGCTTCCACCAGGGTCCCAAATGATATATTTGGGGGCAAAAAAAAATTCTCCTTCTCCATTGTTTGTGTGTACGCTGTGTACGCTTGTCATGCAATGTCATCCCCCCCCCCCCGGGTGCCACTGTCTCCTCTGAGTGATCCAATGCTCTCATGTCTCTTTTTTTGTTTTTTTTTTACTTTTTTTTAGTTTTCAGGGTAGGGTTGGCTATGGTCAAAACCTTGTTTTTGCCATATTTTTGACATACCGTTGAGTTGGACGATTTCGTGAGTACCTACCCACTTCGAAAAACTCATTCCGGATGCAACGATGGCATCCGTTTGCTTCTTGCTTCCACCAGGGTCCCAAATGATATATTTGGGGGCAAAAAAAAATTCTCCTTCTCCATTGTTTGTGTGTACGCTGTGTACGCTTGTCATGCAATGTCATCCCCCCCCCCCAGGTGCCACTGTCTCCTCTGAGTGATCCGATGCTATGATGTCTCCTTTCTTTTTTTTTTTTTTTTTTAAGTTTTTAGGGTAGGGTTGGCTATGGTCAAAACCCTGTTTTTGCCATATTTTTGACATACCGTTGAGTTGGATGATTTCGTGAGTACCTACCCACTTCGAAAACTCATTCCGGATGCAACGATGGCATCCGTTTGCTTCTTGCTTCCACCAGGGTCCCAAATGATATATTTGGGGGCAAAAAAAAATTCTCCTTCTCCATTGTTTGTGTGTACGATGTGTACGCTTGTCATGCAATGTCATCCCCCCCCCCCCAGGTGCCGCTGTCTCCTCTGAGTGATCCAATGCTCTCATGTCTCTTTTTTTTCTTTTTTTTTTTTTAGTTTTTAGGGTAGGGTTGGCTACGGTTCAAACCGTGTTTTTGCCATATTTTTGACATACCGTTGAGTTGGACGATTTCGTGAGTACCTACCCACTTCGAAAAACTCATTCCGGATGCAACGATGGCATCCGTTTGCTTCTTGCTTCCACCAGGGTCCCAAATGATATATTTGGGGGCAAAAAAAAATTCTCCTTCTCCATTGTTTGTGTACGCTGTGTACGCTTGTCATGCAATGTCATCCCTCCCCCCCCAGGTGCCACTGTCTCCTCTGAGTGATCCGATGCTCTCATGTCTCCCTTTTTTTTTTTTTAGTTTTTAGGGTAGGGTTGGCTATGGTCAAAACCTTGTTTTTGCCATATTTTTGACATACCGTTGAGTTGGATGATTTCGTGAGTACCTACCCACTTCGAAAACTCATTCCGGATGCAACGATGGCATCCGTTTGCTTCTTGCTTCCACCAGGGTCCCAAATGATATATTTGGGGGCAAAAAAAATTCTCCTTCTCCATTGTTTGTGTGTACGCTGTGTACGCTTGTCATGCAATGTCATCCCCCCCCCCCCCAGGTGCCACAATCTCCTCTGAGTGATCCAATGCTCTCATGTCTCTTTTTTTTTTTTACTTTATTTTTAGTTTTTAGGGTAGGGTTGGCTATGGTCAAAACCTTATTTTTGCCATATTTTTGACATACCGTTGAGTTGGAGGATTTCGTGAGTACCTACCCACTTCGAAAACTCATTCCGGATGCAACGATGGCATCCGTTTGCTTCTTGCTTCCACCAGGGTCCCAAATGATATATTTGGGGGCAAAAAAAATTCTCCTTCTCCATCGTTTGTGTGTACGCTGTGTACGCTTGTCATGCAATGTCATCCCCCCCCCCCCCCAGGTGCCACTGTCTCCTCTGAGTGATCCAATGCTCTCATGTCTCTTTTTTTTTTTTTTCTACTTTTTTTTAGTTTTCAGGGTAGGGTTGGCTATGGTCAAAACCTTGTTTTTGCCATATTTTTGACATACCGTTGAGTTGGACGATTTCGTGAGTACCTACCCACTTCGAAAAACTCATTCCGGATGCAACGATGGCATCCGTTTGCTTCTTGCTTCCACCAGGGTCCCAAATGATATATTTGGGGGCAAAAAAAAATGATGTACATGTGCAGCATGGTCTATCACCTGCCAATGCTGAAATGCTGTGCCATCCACGGGACCCTGGACCCTGTTGTGGCTCCAACACAATGCACATTGGCCGGACCTCGTACAGCAGCTGGGTCCTGCTCGTCTCATTGGCACCAGAAGGCAGAACAGGCGCTTGGTGCAAAGATGCTCCAGTACTGCAAATGGTATCCACCAATTGCAAACCACCACATCACAAGTGCGGGGCACAGTCACAACCTCCCTTCCTCCGATGAAATCGCAACCAGTTTATGTGTGTGGGAGCTTGTCTTAACAAACTCCGATCACAACAAAATAAAACGACCTAAATTTTGAAACACAATTTTGTAGGTATCAATCCACATCCACCCTGCTTGTAGGAGCTCGTTGTCAAGGGGGGATAATGGCCGTGGCCCGCAATGCCGTGTGGGCCAACCTTGACGGCAGGCCCTGCAGGTTGAGTCTTGAGGATAGCATAGTGATGCTTGCCCCAAGGGTTGCTTGTACTGAGTTACAGCACCGTACAGGGTCCATCGTGGAAACCGAGGTACACTTCTCTCAACGAAATCCGGTCACAACATGTAAACAAGTGCTGCAGGTCCATGTGCATCATCTTCCCTAAGGTGTGGGTTCGGGGTGCAAGAGACTCCTCTGTGACGAGACCCCTCCCACGCTCCCCTCAAACCTGACCGCATACAGAAAGGTGCCTAGCCTCATGACTTGCATTCTTCTTGTTGGGGGTGCGGTGTTTGGAGACCAGTGCCCTGTGATCACCGGTGCTTTGTGATCGTGTGCCTTGCTGTGTGTTTCCACACTGGGTTTCTTTGTCGTTGGTTGGCATTGTGTGTGCGCCAAAGGTGCTATTACCAAAAGGCACCGTGACCACGCGAAAAGCCAAGCAGGTTGTCATCAACCTACACTAAGCCATAATGCCTTGTGGTGATGTGGGGGCATGCCCTATGCACATCTTGTGGCACTACCGATGCTCAGTCCAGTATGGGCTTTGAGCAGCATGGCCCGCGCTTTCATGTAGGTCATCCACACCCGTAGTGACTCGGTCGGGACCCGGCGGATGTACTCCGTCCCCATAGTATGGGGCCCCAGCACCTCCATGTGGCGCTTGGCGCGTGGAGGGGGTGGCCATTGCCGCCGCCCACACTGTGGGCTCCCAGAGCTGCTGGAGGACAGGAGCCGACCCCGGCCAATGCGGGAGTCCAACCAACTCGCAAGAGCCAAATGGCTGGCCGCCACTCATGGAACTAGGTGGTGCATGTCCAAATGTGGTTTGTTGTCTCCGGCACATCCTCGCATTGTCACAATGTTTATGGCCGGCATGGATGGGAGGCGGGCCCCTTGGAGGATGTGGGCATTCATGTGGTGTGTGCCATCTCCACAGTGGCCACCCTCCATGTATGTCCAAAGGGCACCCACGGACAATTCAAGGTTTGGGATGCAAGTAGACTCCAATTCACGTTGCTAAGTTGCCGGACACAACAGAGGAGGATCATTGCCTCTCCTTCCCGGGACGTTCCCACTTCTAGCCCCACCCAGATGTGGAAGTGCCCTGGCCCCCGCTCAGCCACCCCTACCATGGCCACTCCAGCCGGGGTGGTTCCCACTCAACCGCCACGATGTCCCCTTGATTGTTGCAAGGGCCGGGAGGTGGTGGAACGAGATGCATGGCTCCGCAAGGCGGGAGATACCTGGGCTCGTCTGTTGGGCCACAGTGTGGGGCTAGGGCCGCGTCGTCACCGAAGTGCTTGTGTTGTTGTTGGTTGTGCAAAGCGGAGTGCAACTCCGAAGGCAAGCGCCTGGCCGTGTGGATCGCCATGTATAAGGTGCCCTTGTGCGGGCGGCCCGGGCACTCATAGGTGAGGCACTTCCTTGGGTAGTGGAAGCGGGCCACCGCTTCCGGGACCAAGGTGATCCACGGCTTCGGTGGTGCAATATCCAGGATCGTGATTAGGGGCTGGGGCACTTGGGCCGCCCATTCCCAATAGTCCCGCGGGGGCTGGATCCGCAGCTAGACTGGTGGCCAAGTTAGAACCTATACAACTTTGTATTGTACTAACCCCCCCCAAACCTCAATAGCCAAAAACTTACCCTGCCCTAGGATGGCTAGGATGGGGCCAGGTAGCCCAAAGCCCCGGGGGAAGGGAACTCGCACCGCCTTGGGCAGCAAACCAGGAAGGGCGATCACAAACCAACAGCTGACCGACAAAGGTGAGGCAAGAAAAGGACTTCACAAGCTCAAGGGGGCACGCAGGCCTTCCTACTTGGGGAAGTATGGGCTCGCGGAGGACAGCCGAGGGAAGAGTCCGGCCACACACAGCCGCACATAGACATAGTGGCAATGGAAGCCCCAGCTGCATGGGAACACAACGTGTTGCCACCTCGCCTCAAGTCCTCGGGTTGCGCACTCCTCTTGTCCCTTGGTCCTCTGCCCAAGGACACACATTGGGCTCGCCAGACCTGCCAGACCAGGCTCGCCAAACCCCAAGTGCCGCTGAAGCATGGAAGATGGCGCCATGGCAGGTCTAAAGAGACCATAGCGACCAGCCACCCCATCAAACACCAGGCCCCCCACACCTTGCACCCATAGGCTCTGGGAGGTCCATACGGCTGCCCTACCGAAGAGCTTCAAGCCCCGGGGCCCGCTACTACCCACCCCTCGGCAATTTGCCAAAGGACACCCTGCCAAACACATAGGAGGCTCCCTTGACCTAATGCCCCGCCGATGATGGCACCAAGGACCGTTCCTGAGGGATGGGATTGAGACCATACCTTGAGTAACATTGGTTACCCAATGCCATATATTTGTGCTTGGTTGCGACCCATTTTTGAGTAACATGGAGAGGGGAGGGGGGGGGACTGGTGTCACCTGTGTAATGTAACATGGTGTGAAACAATCCCTGGAGATATTGGCAAAACGCAAATGTGACGTGAATCTATGCACAATTTTTTCCTGTTGTATTTTGACGTTGTTGGATGATGTTTGGTCCCAAGTATATTTTGAAACGGTATGGACTATGTATCCACAGCCAACCAGTTGTACACTCATTTGGAAACCCAAAGGATCTCAGAAGTTTCAAACAGAAGTTCGCCCTTGTCTGTACTTTACCCTTGAACAAGAGTGTCAGAGATGGGTTGTGTATAAATGTCACCTACCATGCTTGGAGGTTGTAGCTTCAAAACCCCTTGGGTGCAGTATGCTGACCTGCCTCAGCCTAGTCAAACTAACAGAGAAACAGTTTTCCTTTTCAAACCAAAGCCCAGCACAGCAGCACGAAGACAATTACACACACAAATACATGCAAAACATGGGTGGAAATCAAAATTGTGACTTACAACCTGTGCAAACAAGGTCTAAGGAGACAGCTGATTTGAGAGTTCACATACGGGTGTGTGTGTGTGTGTGTGTGTGTATGAGAGCAAGCAAGCGTCTGAGACCTAGAGGTACATCTTAGAGGAGAAGAGAGCGACAAGGAGTGTTTGTGGGAGCCCCAGAGCATGCACATGCAGAGAGAGAGAGAGAGAGAGAGAGAGAGAGAGAGAGAGCGCGCGCGCGCGTGCACAAGCAACAAGAAGTGGTTTCGTGTAGCACCAGACCCCAAACCCCCCATACCCCCCTCCTCTAGACCGCCAATAGGGACGAGAAGTTTTTACAATTGGGCATATATCGCTACAATCCATGCTCATTCTTTGACTGTGCAACCACAATGCACCCATGGCACTGATACAGCAAGTGTTATGAAGCCAGAAGCTAAAACTCAAGTGCTCGTGTGAGCATTGCATGGGTCCTCTTGCTGGGTGCATTTGCAAGTTGATTTTGTCTTTTCTGTTGGAATCCGCTGTTTTGTTTTCACTTCTGGAGGGAATGGGGTTTTTTAGCCCAACTGTGTATATTCAAAATGCTCAGAATTTAACAGGGAATTCAATGGCCCCAAAACAGTGTTTGGTGACGCCACCCCTCCCCACAACCTACCCCCCCCCCCGCCCCCTTTTCCTGCTCACACTGCCCCGTTGGGTTTTTGAGCAGTGTCTGCTTCAGGCGTGTCCTCCCGTTTTCCACAGTGGAAGAAGACGATTATGGGTTCACAGGTTCTGCTGAGGAGCAAGCCGCTGCGGCAAAGATCCAGAGCAAGTGGCGTTCTCGGGACCCCGGCGTCAGTATGTGTTTGTTGTTCATCACTCCACAGGCTCCAAGCTCATTCATGCATTCATTCTGTGGCGGGTTTGACCCCTGCCTGGGCAGGTCCACAATGTTGAGAGCGCATTACCCGAAGTGCCCCATTCGTCATGCACTGACAGACAATATGCCTGGCATCACATGCTTTTGAGGTGGCATGCATTTGCCCAGTGTGGACAGGCTTGGCATGCAGTCACATTAACTGGCACGTTTTCGGTCATTCCATAGAGTAAGTTGGCGTTCAGTGCACTAGGCAGACCTGGAGTTCGGACCCAAGACCCCGCCATTGTTAGATGGTCCATGTATAAGCAAACAGTATTTAGGACCTGGGTCTAAATTGACGCACTGCGGCCAAAACACACAAAGAAGTTTTGAACCCCCTCCCCCCCCCCCCCCACCCCCCCTTCCCAAAAAAGTGGCACCTGGGTACATGGGGTTGAGGATTCAATTTTGAAAAATTCATTCGGGGATAATTTTGTCTCCCAAAATGATGATTTTGTGGGGGGTTGGACATCCAATATCACCCATTGGGGTATGCCACACCAATGACCCCCCAAAAGGGGGTATATGGCTGGTATGTGTGCTTGATCTAACAACCTCTCCTTGAGGTGATTTCCCTTCGGGCCGTTTTGCAGCGGTCCCCAGACTGCTGTTTTCAAACCTCCTGTTGGCTTTCGCAACTCGTATTTCGTCATCACGCCCCCCCCCCCCCCCCACACACCAATGTTGGCAATGGGCATTTACTTGACTGTTCCTTGAATACTGAGATTGCTACATTTCTTCTTGTTATCCTGTTCCATGCATGTTTAATAAAATCACAAGCCAGACCTGTTTAAGAACCACACAAAAGCCCTCGGCTTGGAAATACATCTTTGCCCAAGGATTGCATTCGGTCTCAATTTACAGACGAAGGGGTGACTGAGTGCAACCAATTATCAATTCTATGGCCTTCGGCAAGGCACCTCCAAGACAGACATGCGATGTTGTGGGGAAGTCATGCACTACAGGCCAACGAAGTTCTGCCCATTGCGGTTCATACAGGCCCAAAACAGTGCTTTTCGGGGCCAAGAAGATGGAGGCCTATTTGGTGCTACAGGCTCCCCATCGGTTTGTACGTACTTCCATTGTCACCAAATGATCACCCAACAACCGCCCAAGGGTCCATGGCGGTTGTCATTGGTCACCCAGAAAACGCAATTCTATTGCCTTCAGCAAGTCCACGTCGCAGAGAATGTACCCCAGGCAATGCACACCCGAGTGACACACACACCCAACACCCGTTGAAAAAACACATCGATACTTCCTTAAACATGCTTTACATGGCTTGGATGGTAATTGTGAGTGGTCACAATATCAAACAAATAAGTTTCGGAAACTTCGGTTTTTGAGCTGTACAGGGTGAAAAACTGCATCAGAAGGTTGTGTACAAAAAAAATCCCTTGGGAGCCCCCCCCCCCCCCCCCACACACCCAATACCCAAATACGGTGAAAAACACATAAATGCTGCCTAAAACATGCTTTACATAGCTAGGATGGTCATTGTGAGTGGTGATGATACCACAAAACTAAGTTTCGGAAACTTTGATTTTTGAGCTGTACAGGGCGAAAAAATGCATCAGCGCGTTGTGTACCAATGAGAGCCCCCCCCAACCCCAACCCCACACACCCCCAGCACATGCAGCGAAGAAATTCCAGGCTGATATAGCTTGCATCCATCCTGCCTGTTGCTCCAGCGAGAGTTGCCGGTCTTTCCGCCGAAAATACGGAAGATGTGTATGCAGTTTTGTTTTCCGATTTGCCTGCGGATGCTTTGGATTGGTTTCCAGTATTTCTTGTCTGTTGCACAGTCGAAGCGGAAGAGGATGACTATGGATTTACAGGCTCTGCTGAGGAGCAAGGTGCGGCTGCCAAAATTCAGAACCGATGGCGAGACAGACAGGCACAGAGTATGTGTGCTGCTTGCTTGAATACTGGCCTCGGGACTTGTGTATGTGCAAGCCCTGGGTGGTTGCTTCATTCACCATCCTTCTACATGTGCGCCGTCCACAGGCCCAAGTCTGCAACGAGATTTTCTTTGCATGAGACCATTTTTGGCCTGAGGATTCACAGAAAATCGTCGATCAGGCATAATGGCCTGGAGGTTGGGCCTGGAGCCCTGTCTGTTGGAATTTTCAAAGACATTAAGATGGTCAGTGACCACGATACCAATCCAATCTATTCCGCCCGGAAAAGTGATTCGAGGAATCAGAAACATTTCCGACACTTTGTTGCAAAGTGAATTGTTGGTAACGTTTTCCAGAGGAAGTGTGGCATGTCCTACTTTCCTGTGTATGGCCACTCATTTACCTGCCATGGCTGTTGCTGTACGATTGTTAGCTTGGTGTAAGCTTGCCCCCTGTCATGCGGCCTGGCTTTTAAAGCCCACTTGCGATGGGTGTGTGGCCCTCCGCCGGAAGGGACCGCGGCGGAAGGGCGCCCCCCCCTGTCCACACTCGGTGCAGCCGCAGTGGCCTCCTGCCCCCAAAACCGACAGCGGGGGGGGGGGGGGGGCACCAGAGTGTTGCTTAACAACTCAGCATCTTCTTTGGGGGGGGGGTCTGACACCCCCCACCCCCTCTTAAGTGATTGGGCACATTTTTCTCCGGGTCTTTAGCCAATCAAAACTCTTCTCTGGCGCCTTCGGCGCAAGTCAGTTTAGGCCAACAAATTTCTTCGGCGCCTCTAACAACTCAGGGTCTCCTGAGGGGGGGGGTCCCCCCCCACAGCCCCACCCACCCACCCCCCCCTGGACCCCCCCCCCCTTAACCAAAACTCTGGGGGGCACGCTCTGAAGGGACCATGTGAGTCACAGGGGGCGCCCAGCTGCAGCCCTTGAGATCCCCCCCACCCTCCCCCCCTGAAGATGGCCAAATTGAGTAGAAGGTCCTAACCACATTTTTGGCGCCAGAAAATGTTTTTTTAGCGTACAGCCAGAGTAAAAAAACACTGGCAGTAAACATTGCCAGCGGTAACAGGTATGAGGGTTGGAGGCAGCTCCCGGGATAACTTCACCCAAACTCATGTGTGCACACAGAAAAGCAGTGTAGACCATTCATGCAACCCACAGGCAGTCACCCACCAGCTGCTTCACTCCAAAAGCAACTGGTACCTGTTGCCATGAAATGATCATCGTAGGTTTGCCCCCTGCGTTTGGATCCTCCGCCCGGCAATACATGGCGCTCCATGCGGGAGAGGGGGGGGGGGGGATGGGGGGCTGTCGGCCAGGACCCGACCCCAGGGGGAGGGGGTAGCCCCTCTACGGACCCTAAAATGGTTGTGTGGGTCAATGGATTGTGTGGGCGCCAGAGGCGCCGGAGGTTTTGTTTGAGGCATACGGCAGGGGGAAGATATTTTGTTTTACCCCATGTGTCTATATTTGAAATACTGAGAATTTTGTGGAGAATCCAAAAAATTGATGAAAAAACACGAAAGAACGTTTGGACCCCCAACCCGACCTCCGGGTCAGACCTTGGCTTACGGGAGCCTGAGCGGATGGGCAATTTTTATTGAAAAAACTTGTTTTACCCCCACTTGTGTATGTTTAACATGACCGCGTCATGGGGATGGTTCTGAGGGTGTCATGGGTACTGCGTCTGTCGGACCGTGGCGGATGGGAGCCTGAGCATCGGTCGTTTCTTCTGGGGGGAGCACCTCCTTGGGCAATGGACAAACGGAACGCTGCCACCCACCAAGACCCGCCCACGGCCGTCGCCCCACCGCCGCACCTCCGCCCAACACCCCCACAGCCCCCCCTTTTCGGACCCCCCCCCCCCCCTCAGGCGAACTCTGCCCCCGGTACAGGGCAGGGCCCACCGGGAATCCCGGGCCGTGTGCTGGAGATGGGGGTGTGCAGTGCATGGGCAGGCCCCGGCCTGCGGCATGCGGCCACCGCCGCTCTCTGCGGACCGTCCTGGGGGCCCTGGCTGCCCTGCCACCGCTCAAGATGGGCTTTTTTGGGGGGGCGGGGCTTGAGCAAGTGCCCCAGGGATGTACCAGGACGGCTGACCGCCGCAGGCGGAGCGGGGGGTGTTCCCCCCGTGTGTGTTTTCCTGACGCGCCCGTAGTCGTCGCGACAAAGCCACAAAAGGGGGACACAGAGACCGGCAAGCAACGCCAGCACGGGCGGGTCAGGGAAGCATTAGAAGGGAAGGGGCCCCAGAAGCGGGTAGGCAGGCGGTTGGAGGAGGTTGCCAAAGCGGTTGGGGGCGGTTACTGCCGGTTACAAATGCCATTGAGGCTGGCACTTGGCGTCAGGGGGACAGTGGCTGGGCATAGGCTGGGCGCCCTGGAGGGGGGGGGAGTACCTCCCCCCCTTCCAATGCATCCCTGCAGGAGGGCATTCACGTCTGCACTGTGTTTGGGCACCAGGCCCGCCTGCATTTGGACGCCGGACCCGCCCGTGTGAGGGCCAGCCATGAAACCCATACTGCAGACAACCGTGTTTCACTACCCCCCCCCCCCCTTTCAATCCCCTGCCATCCGGGTATCCCAAGGCACCCCTGGTGGTTGCTACAAAGCCTTGAAGGGACCTGGGCTGGGGGGAAAATTGGCTTGTGCGGCGGCGGGGGGGGGGGTCGTTCGAGCCCCTTTCCCGGCCCCTTGCCCCTTCTGGGTCCCCGTGACGGGACCCCTGACGGGCTGACAGGGGAGGTTGGGGGGGGGGGGGGTCCCAGAGGTTCCCCAACATATATGACTCAAAATGATCCCGACGATGCGCTGATTATTTGGAGGTCTGTATCATGGGGAAAAGATTTTAAAAAAAAAACTACCGGGCCGCCTCGTAGCGCAATTGGTGAGTCATCATTTGAGGTTTTAGACTAGCTTCTTGGGACTGGCCTGTCACGGGAGCCCCTTTCCCGTACCCCCCCCCCTCCTTTGGGGGTGCGAAAGACCCACCTCCGCGCGCGCAAGCCAATTTTCCCCATGCCCCGCGGCACCTCAGCCCATCGCCACTGCGGGTGTGATCTGACGAGATAACACGGATGCGTGGCATGGTGCACGCAGATCCCAGTTTGCGTTGTGCCGCTGGGATCGTGCCTGAGCAGAGGTTGCCTGCTGTGACCCATCACCCTTGGCGGTGTAAAGAGACCTGTCAGGCGTATCTGCCGCATAGTGCATAGAGATCCCAAGTTGCGTTGTGCCGCTGCGGCTCAAGCCTTGTGCTGAAATGACATCGTCGTTACGAGGGGAGCTGTTCATGATCCGGTAGTAACAGACCTTCATGACACACGATGCATTCAAATTGCTGACCTTCAACCAGTGTGCACGTGGTGGGGGCCCTATTCCGCACAGAATGGCGCCTATTGCTGTTGACTATGCTTCTTTGTTCAACGATCCTGCTGAGGAGGATTCTGGCATTTGGTGCTTGCGTTGTGCTCGTTTGACTGTGATGCTTGCGCCGCACAAAGAAGTGCGCCGTGTGCATGCCGCCTCCCATTGGTGGTCGGAAAACACTATGCGCGCCGTGTACAGCGTCGGCCACGACCTCCCCTACCCCCGAAGTGCAGCCACCGCAAAGCCGGTGCACTGGCTCACAAACAACGCTGTTTGGAACGGAAGCCGATACACTGACAGAGAAATCCCCACAGATTTTCAGCCGGAAGGCTACGCCCCCACCTGTTGCGAAGACATTGCACTGCTGCGCAGCATTGCTGCAATCCCTTGATCCCCCTTCCAAACCCCTCCGTTTTCTTGTGTGTGTGTGGCGGGGTGGTTGCACCCAGCACACGATAAATCTAGGCTGTGGCATAGGTAGTTCACGAGCTCCTCCGCGGGCGGTTTTTGTGGTCTGGGGAAGGGAGAGGTTCATTTGCTTTGCCCAGCACTGAACATGCTTTCATCCCTGTCATCTTCAGGAGACCGAAAGACGTCAAGGACAGCTCTGCTGTTCCTGAGGACTTTTCTTTCCACCGCTTTTCTTGCTTTGTTCTTGTCTCGCGGTTCTCAATGTGTGTGTGTGTGTGTGTGTGTGTGTGTGTGTGTGTGTGTGTGTGTGTGTGTGTGTGTGTGTGTGTGTGTGTGTGTGTGTGTGTGTGTGTGCGCGCGCGTGTCCGTGCGTGCGTGCGTGCGTGCGTGCGTGCGGGCGGGCGGGCGGGCGTGCCTTGCAGTTTTACAAGGAAAATGCAATGCAGCAGACTGTGTGTGTGTAGCTCCCGGGTGCCCGGGGCCCACAGCAAACTGGTAGATGTAGACTACTTTCGTTGGGAACCAAGCGGGTGCAGTACAGGGGGATGAACAACAGATGGTGCTGGGCGAAGCTGAGCTGTCATGGACAGGGCTGGCGAGGCTGAGCTGGGCTGCGCTGGGCTCGGCTGAGAGGTGCTAGGCCGGGCTGGCTGGGCTGGGGTTGATGTGGGCAATCTGTTAGCACGGCAGTGCTGACGTGCTTTTTCCTCACAGCTGACGCTGCGGCGCTGCCAATGGGCATCTCCTGCACGCTGCACCTACAGAAAGCGCGGAGTGCTGCGCTTGAACATGCCTTTGTTTTGACACTACACTGCACCTGACGAGATCAAGTGCGCCCGGGACGCCTTGACCAGTGCCCTGTTTGTCACGTGCATCGTGTGTGTGTGTGTGCGCATTGCCCCCGCACAACCGCTTGTGTTCACCCGCAGACACCGGGGCGGATTTCGGGATTCGGATGCTGAAGGCCGCGGCCGACGGCGTTCCGGGCCCCCTCCGCGGCTGCAGAACCGTCGTGGACATGTATTACGGAACCGTGCCGTGTCTGCCGCCTGCCCCTGACCCCGACCATGGGATCCGCATGCTGAACGAGGCGATGCAGGGCAGTGCGGGCCCACTTGACGCCTGCAAGACCGTCGTCGACATGTACTTCGGCAATGTGCAATGTCCGCCCCCCGACTCCGATCCCGACCACGGGATCCGCATGCTGAACGAGGCGATGCAGGGCAGTGCGGGCCCACTTGACGCCTGCAAGACCGTCGTCGACATGTACTTCGGCAATGTGCAATGTCCGCCCCCCGACTCCGACCCCGACCACGGGATCCGCATGCTGAACGAGGCGATGCAGGGCAGTGCGGGCCCACTTGACGCCTGCAAGACCGTCGTCGACATGTACTTCGGCAATGTGCAATGTCCGCCCCCCGACTCCGATCCCGACCACGGGATCCGCATGCTGAACGAGGCGATGCAGGGCAGTGCGGGCCCACTTGACGCCTGCAAGACCGTCGTCGACATGTACTTCGGCAATGTGCAATGTCCGCCCCCCGACTCCGACCCCGACCATGGGATCCGCATGCTGAACGAGGCGATGCAGGGCAGTGCGGGCCCACTTGACGCCTGCAAGACCGTCGTCGACATGTACTTCGGCAATGTGCAATGTCCGCCCCCCGATTCCGATCCCGACCATGGGATCCGCATGCTGAACGAGGCGATGCAGGGCAGTGCGGCCCCACTTGACGCCTGCAAAACGCTCGTGGAGTTGTACCTCGGCATTGCACCTGCGGAGTACGAGCAAGTGAAGGAAGGGTCAGGTATCCGTTTGTGTGACTTGCCCTTCGTGCTGCCGTCCGAGATGTGATGACCCGAGGACATCCATGGCGCAGTTTTCTGCAAGCGTTGCTCAGTTGCCACATCAAGAGCAGAGTGTGTGGCCTGCTGCTTTGGGACTGCAGCCCTCCCAACACACAATGTGCTGCCCCCAGCCGCCATTGCAGGCCCCAAGGCTTTGCTTAGCGTAACGATACAAAGCTCACCCGTTTTGCATTGTCCCGCGTTGTGCTGTGTTGTGTTGTGTTGTGTTGTGTTGTGTTGTGTTGTGTTGTGTTGTGTTGTGTTGTGTTGTGTTGTGTTGTGTTTTGTTGTATTGTTTTGTGTTGTGTTGTGTTGTGTTGTGTTGTGTTGTGTTGTGTTGTGTTGTGTTGTGTTGTGTTGTGTTGTGTTGTGTTGTGTTGTGTTGTGTTGTGTTGTGTTGTGTTGTGTTGTGTTGTGTTGTGTTGTGTTGTGTTGTGTTGTGTTGTGTTGTGTTGTGTTGTGTTGTGTTGTTGTTGTGTTGTGTTGTGTTGTGCGTTGTGTTGTATTGTGTTGTGTTGTGTTGTGTTGTGTTGTGTTGTGTTGTGTTGTGTTGTGTTGTGCGTTGTGTTGTGTTGTGTTGTGTTGTGTTGTGTTGTGTTGTGTTGTGTTGTGTTGTGTTGTGTTGTGTTGTGTTGTGTTGTGTTGTGTTGTGCTGTGTTGTGTTGTGTTGTGTTGTGTTGTGTTGTGTTGTGTTGTGTTGTGCGTTGTGTTGTGTTGTGTTGTGTTGTGCGTTGTGTTGTGTTGTGTTGTGTTGTGTTGTGTTGTGTTGTGTTGTGTTGTGTTGTGTTGTGTTGTGTTGTGTTGTGTTGTGTTGTGTTGTGTTGTGTTGTGTTGTGTTGTGTTGTGTTGTGTTGTGTTGTGTTGTGTTGTGTTGCATTGTGTTGTGTTGTGTTGTGTTGTGCGTTGTGTTGTGTTGTGCGTTGTGTTGTGTTGTGTTGTGTTGTTTTGTGTTGTGTTGTGTTGTGTTGTGTTGTGTTGTGTTGTGTTGTGTTGTGTTGTGTTGTGTTGTGTTGTGTTGTATTGTGTTGTGTTGTGTTGTGTTGTGTTGTGTTGTGTTGTGTTGTGTTGTGTTGTGTTGTGTTGTGTTGTGTTGTGCTGTGTTGTGTTGTGTTGTGTTGTGTTGTGTTGTGTTGTGTTGTGTTGTGTTGTATTGTATTGTGTTGTGTTGTGTTGTGTTGTGTTGTGTTGTGTTGTGTTGTGTTGTGTTGTGTTGTGTTGTGTTGTGTTGTGTTGTGTTGTGTTGTGTTGTGTTGTGTTGTGTTGTGTTGTGTTGTGTTGTGCGTTGTGTTGTGTTGTGCGTTGTGTTGTGTTGTGTTGTGTTGTGTTGTGTTGTGCGTTGTGTTGTGTTGTGTTGTGTTGTATTGTGTTGTGTTGTGTTGTGTTGTGTTGTGTTGTGTTGTGTTGTTTTGTGTTGTGTTGTGTTGTGTTGTGTTGTGCGTTGTGTTCTGTTGTGTTGTGTTGTGTTGTGTTGTGTTGTGTTGTGTTGTGTTGTGTTGTGTTGTGTTGTGTTGTATTGTGTTGTATTGTGTTGTGTTGTGTTGTGTTGTGTTGTGTTGTGTTGTGTTGTGTTGTGTTGTGTTGTGTTGTGTTGTGTTGTGTTGTGTTGTGTTGTGTTGTGTTGTGTTGTGTTGTGTTGTGTTGTGCGTTGTGTTGTGTTGTGCGTTGTGTTGTGTTGTGTTGTGTTGTGTTGTGTTGTGTTGTGTTGTGTTGTGTTGTGTTGTGTTGTGTTGTGTTGTGTTGTGTTGTGTTGTGTTGTGTTGTGTTGTGTTGTGTTGTGCGTTGTGTTGTGTTGTGTTGTTTTGTGTTGTGTTGTGTTGTGTTGTGTTGTGTTGTGTTGTGTTGTGTTGTGTTGTGTTGTGTTGTGTTGTGTTGTGTTGTTTTGTGTTGTGTTGTGTTGTGTTGTGTTGTGTTGTGTTGTGTTGTGTTGTGTTGTGTTGTGTTGTGTTGTGTTGTGTTGTGTTGTGTTGTGTTGTGTTGTGTTGTGTTGTGTTGTGCGTTGTGTTGTGTTGTGCTGTGTTGTGTTGTGTTGTGCGTTGTGTTGTGTTGTGTTGTGTTGTGTTGTGTTGTGTTGTGTTGTGTTGTGTTGTGTTGTGTTGTGTTGTGTTGTGTTGTGTTGTGTTGTGCGTTCTGTTGTGTTGTGCGTTGTGTTGTGTTGTGTTGTGTTGTGTTGTGTTGTGTTGTGTTGTGTTGTGTTGTGTTGTGCCGAAGGCGCTGTTACCAAATGGCAAAAGGCCGGGATGTCTACCCAAGGGCAAAGGTAAACGGGCTGGGCTGTGTGTGTTGTGTGCGCGCTGTGTGTAAGTCTGTTGTTGCATAGCCGGACCAGTGCACTTGCGCACTTGGCCGACACTGCCCTGCCGACGCCTGCGCGCAGTCACACAGGGTCTCATGGGTCCACTGCACCCTGCGTGCCGCGCTGCACCATCTGTGCTTTCTGTGTGGTGCTGCACTGCTTGGTGCTCTGCACCACACTGCACTGTGTGCGCCCTGCTGTACTGTTGTTGTGGGCAGAGGGCAGTGGGCATTGTAACGCACTGCCACGCCGCCTGGGGGCCGTGGGCAGTGGAAATCCCGCTTCGCACTGCCTCATTGCCTGAGGGCAGTGGGGAGTGGTACTCCTGCCGTACACTGCCTCCCTGCCTGGGGCAGTGGGCAGTGGGCCCCCTGCGACACACTGCCCCACGGCCTGAGGGCAGTGGGCAGCGCAACTCCTGCAATACACCGCCCAAGTGCCCGGGGGCAGGGGGCAGTGGATCTCCTGCAATGCACTGCCTCACTGCCTGGGGGCAGTGGGCAGTGGACCTCCTGCAATACACTGCCCCACTGCCTGGGGGCAGTGGGCAGTGGACCCCCTGCTATTCACTGCCCTACTGCCTGGGGGCAGTGGGCAGTGGACCTCCTGCAATACACTGCCCCACTGCCTGAAGGCAGTGGGCAGTGCAACTTCTGCAATACACTGCCTCACTGCCCGGTGGCAGTGGGCAGTGGACCTCCTGCAATTGTGTTTTGTTGTATTGTTTTGTGTTGTGTTGTGTTGTGTTGTGTTGTGTTGTGTTGTGTTGTGTTGTGTTGTGTTGTGTTGTGTTGTGTTGTGTTGTGTTGTGTTGTGTTGTGTTGTGTTGTGCGTTGTGTTGTGTTGTGTTGTGCGTTGTGTTGTGTTGTGTTGTGTTGTGTTGTGTTGTGCGTTGTCTTGTGTTGTGTTGTGTTGTGTTGTGTTGTATTGTGTTGTGTTGTGTTGTGTTGTGCGTTGTGTTGTGTTGTGTTGTGTTGTGTTGTGTTGTGTTGTGTTGTGTTGTGTTGTGTTGTGCTGTGCTGTGCTGTTGTCCATTATGCACTGGTATGATGTCTTGCATTTGATTGTCAATGCCCACAAAAGGCAGTCTGAACTCGTGCTGCACTCGTTGATCCTTGTATAGCCGTAGATCGTCCCAACTTGGCGCGGGTCTCCCCCTTTCTGTGCCAACTGTTTCCTTCAGCTGTCCCCCCCGACCACGGGCTGCAACTGCTGAGAGCCGCCATGCGGTACATCCCCGCAGACTTAGAATTGCTCCAGACGATGTTGGGTATGCCGTCCCTCTGTTGCGTCGATGCTTCATCGACCCGTTTACGCGGCCCTCGCAGCGCCCACGTGCGACCAGTCACATACAAAGGGTGGCGGGCTCGGCCCATACCATTGAGGGAATTGAAGGCCCTGGGAGGGTCCGGAGGGGGCGCTCTGTGAGCGAGGGGTCATCGTTCCGACCGTCGGTTCCCGGCGGCATGTTTCGGGTGCCCCCCCCCCCCCCCCCTGAGGGCAAGATAGGCCAAGGAGGAAGAGGAAGGGCACAGGGCGGTGAGAGGCCGATGGGCACTGATCGATGGTCGAGGGAGAGGGTCCAAGGGAAAGGCAGTAAGTGGCGATCGGCCAATTGGTGCCGCCCGCTGCAGACGAGAACAGTACATCAAGGCAACATGCCAACCCCCACCCCCCCCACTTCTACCTTGGGCGGGCAGGGGGCGGGGTCAAGTATCCACCCGAGGTGCCCCCCCCCCCCCCGCCCACACACTGTTCAATGGCACATGTGCCGCATGCCGTGTTGCTGTTGGGCCCCCCAGACCAAGGTGACCATCGTGGGAAACAACGAAAGCACCTCGAAGAGGGGTTGCTAGATTAAGCGCAGGTGTCGTATACCCCCCCTTTTTGGGGGTCGTTCGTGTAGCATACCCCGAGGCATGGCATTGAATGTCCAACCCCTCGTAAAATGATTATTTTGCGAGACAAGATGATCCCCCAATGAGTTTTTCGATTATCAGCCCTCTACCCCCTCTCCCCCCCCCCCCGTACTTGGGTACCACTTTTTGGGGGTTGGGGGTGGGATGGGTCAAAAGTTTGTGCTTAGTGGGATTCAAACCCTGGTCTGCAAAGCGGCGGAGGGGAACACCATCACGCAGCCAGCGAGTCGGTGTGTTGTGTTGTGTTGTGTTGTGTTGTGTTGTGTTGTGTTGTGTTGTGTTGTGTTGTGTTGTGTTGTGTTGTGTTGTGTTGTGTTGTTTTGTGTTGTGTTGTGTTGTGTTGTGTTGTGTTGTGTTGTGTTGTGTTGTGTTGTGTTGTGTTGTGTTGTGTTGTGTTGTGTTGTGTTGTGTTGTGTTGTGTTGTGTTGTGTTGTGCGTTGTGTTGTGTTGTGCTGTGTTGTGTTGTGTTGTGCGTTGTGTTGTGTTGTGTTGTGTTGTGTTGTGTTGTGTTGTGTTGTGTTGTGTTGTGTTGTGTTGTGTTGTGTTGTGTTGTGTTGTGTTGTGCGTTCTGTTGTGTTGTGCGTTGTGTTGTGTTGTGCGTTATGTTGTGTTGTGTTGTGTTGTGTTGTTTTGTGTTGTGTTGTGTTGTGTTGTGTTGTGTTGTGTTGTGTTGTGTTGTGTTGTGTTGTGTTGTGTTGTGTTGTGTTGTGTTGTGTTGTGTTTTGTTGTATTGTTTTGTGTTGTGTTGTGTTGTGTTGTGTTGTGTTGTGTTGTGTTGTGTTGTGTTGTGTTGTGTTGTGTTGTGTTGTGTTGTGCGTTGTGTTGTGTTGTGTTGTGTTGTATTGTGTTGTGTTGTGTTGTGTTGTGTTGTGTTGTGTTGTGTTGTTTTGTGTTGTGTTGTGTTGTGTTGTGTTGTGCGTTGTGTTGTGTTGTGTTGTGTTGTGTTGTGTTGTGTTGTGTTGTGTTGTGTTGTGTTGTGTTGTATTGTGTTGTATTGTGTTGTGTTGTGTTGTGTTGTGTTGTGTTGTGTTGTGTTGTGTTGTGTTGTGTTGTGTTGTGTTGTGTTGTGTTGTGTTGTGTTGTGTTGTGTTGTGTTGTGTTGTGTTGTGCGTTGTGTTGTGTTGTGCGTTGTGTTGTGTTGTGTTGTGTTGTGTTGTGTTGTGTTGTGTTGTGTTGTGTTGTGTTGTGTTGTGTTGTGTTGTGTTGTGTTGTGTTGTGTTGTGTTGTGTTGTGTTGTGTTGTGTTGTGTTGTGCGTTGTGTTGTGTTGTGTTGTTTTGTGTTGTGTTGTGTTGTGTTGTGTTGTGTTGTGTTGTGTTGTGTTGTGTTGTGTTGTGTTGTGTTGTGTTGTGTTGTGTTGTTTTGTGTTGTGTTGTGTTGTGTTGTGTTGTGTTGTGTTGTGTTGTGTTGTGTTGTGTTGTGTTGTGTTGTGTTTTGTTGTGTTGTGTTGTGTTGTGTTGTGTTGTGTTGTGCGTTGTGTTGTGTTGTGCTGTGTTGTGTTGTGTTGTGCGTTGTGTTGTGTTGTGTTGTGTTGTGTTGTGTTGTGTTGTGTTGTGTTGTGTTGTGTTGTGTTGTGTTGTGTTGTGTTGTGTTGTGTTGTGCGTTCTGTTGAGTTGTGCGTTGTGTTGTGTTGTGTTGTGTTGTGTTGTGTTGTGTTGTGTTGTGTTGTGCCGAAGGCGCTGTTACCAAATGGCAAAAGGCCGGGATGTCTACCCAAGGGCAAAGGTAAACGGGCTGGGCTGTGTGTGTTGTGTGCGCGCTGTGTGTAAGTCTGTTGTTGCATAGCCGGACCAGTGCACTTGCGCACTTGGCCGACACTGCCCTGCCGACGCCTGCGCGCAGTCACACAGGGTCTCATGGGTCCACTGCACCCTGCGTGCCGCGCTGCACCATCTGTGCTTTCTGTGTGGTGCTGCACTGCTTGGTGCTCTGCACCACACTGCACTGTGTGCGCCCTGCTGTACTGTTGTTGTGGGCAGAGGGCAGTGGGCATTGTAACGCACTGCCACGCCGCCTGGGGGCCGTGGGCAGTGGAAATCCCGCTTCGCACTGCCTCATTGCCTGAGGGCAGTGGGGAGTGGTACTCCTGCCGTACACTGCCTCCCTGCCTGGGGCAGTGGGCAGTGGGCCCCCTGCGACACACTGCCCCACGGCCTGAGGGCAGTGGGCAGCGCAACTCCTGCAATACACCGCCCAAGTGCCCGGGGGCAGGGGGCAGTGGATCTCCTGCAATGCACTGCCTCACTGCCTGGGGGCAGTGGGCAGTGGACCTCCTGCAATACACTGCCCCACTGCCTGGGGGCAGTGGGCAGTGGACCCCCTGCTATTCACTGCCCTACTGCCTGGGGGCAGTGGGCAGTGGACCTCCTGCAATACACTGCCCCACTGCCTGAAGGCAGTGGGCAGTGCAACTTCTGCAATACACTGCCTCACTGCCCGGTGGCAGTGGGCAGTGGACCTCCTGCAATTGTGTTTTGTTGTATTGTTTTGTGTTGTGTTGTGTTGTGTTGTGTTGTGTTGTGTTGTGTTGTGTTGTGTTGTGTTGTGTTGTGTTGTGTTGTGTTGTGTTGTGCGTTGTGTTGTGTTGTGCGTTGTGTTGTGTTGTGTTGTGTTGTGTTGTGTTGTGTTGTGTTGTGTTGTGTTGTGTTGTGTTGTGTTGTGTTGTGTTGTGTTGTGTTGTGTTGTGTTGTGTTGTGTTGTGCGTTGTGTTGTGTTGTGCGTTGTGTTGTGTTGTGTTGTGTTGTGTTGTGTTGTGCGTTGTCTTGTGTTGTGTTGTGTTGTGTTGTGTTGTATTGTGTTGTGTTGTGTTGTGTTGTGCGTTGTGTTGTGTTGTGTTGTGTTGTGTTGTGTTGTGTTGTGTTGTGTTGTGTTGTGTTGTGCTGTGCTGTGCTGTTGTCCATTATGCACTGGTATGATGTCTTGCATTTGATTGTCAATGCCCACAAAAGGCAGTCTGAACTCGTGCTGCACTCGTTGATCCTTGTATAGCCGTAGATCGTCCCAACTTGGCGCGGGTCTCCCCCTTTCTGTGCCAACTGTTTCCTTCAGCTGTCCCCCCCGACCACGGGCTGCAACTGCTGAGAGCCGCCATGCGGTACATCCCCGCAGACTTAGAATTGCTCCAGACGATGTTGGGTATGCCGTCCCTCTGTTGCGTCGATGCTTCATCGACCCGTTTACGCGGCCCTCGCAGCGCCCACGTGCGACCAGTCACATACAAAGGGTGGCGGGCTCGGCCCATACCATTGAGGGAATTGAAGGCCCTGGGAGGGTCCGGAGGGGGCGCTCTGTGAGCGAGGGGTCATCGTTCCGACCGTCGGTTCCCGGCGGCATGTTTCGGGTGCCCCCCCCCCCCCCCCTGAGGGCAAGATAGGCCAAGGAGGAAGAGGAAGGGCACAGGGCGGTGAGAGGCCGATGGGCACTGATCGATGGTCGAGGGAGAGGGTCCAAGGGAAAGGCAGTAAGTGGCGATCGGCCAATTGGTGCCGCCCGCTGCAGACGAGAACAGTACATCAAGGCAACATGCCAACCCCCACCCCCCCCACTTCTACCTTGGGCGGGCAGGGGGCGGGGTCAAGTATCCACCCGAGGTGCCCCCCCCCCCCCCCGCCCACACACTGTTCAATGGCACATGTGCCGCATGCCGTGTTGCTGTTGGGCCCCCCAGACCAAGGTGACCATCGTGGGAAACAACGAAAGCACCTCGAAGAGGGGTTGCTAGATTAAGCGCAGGTGTCGTATACCCCCCCTTTTTGGGGGTCGTTCGTGTAGCATACCCCGAGGCATGGCATTGAATGTCCAACCCCTCGTGAAATAATTATTTTGCGAGACAAGATGATCCCCCAATGAGTTTTTCGATTATCAGCCCTCTACCCCCTCTCCCCCCCCCCCCGTACTTGGGTACCACTTTTTGGGGGTTGGGGGTGGGATGGGTCAAAAGTTTGTGCTTAGTGGGATTCAAACCCTGGTCTGCAAAGCGGCGGAGGGGAACACCATCACGCAGCCAGCGAGTCGGTCCGGCAATTGAACCGACGCCGACCCCCTCGGGCGCCGACCGTTTCTCCACTCGACTACTGCCGGTCGCTGCAGCGATGAGCCTCTTCTTTGTGCATGCCTGCCTGCCGCATTGACTGACTGCTTGCCTGCCTGCCTGCCTGACTGATTGGCTGACTGTCAGCCTAAGTGACGGACTCCAGTGTTCTAGCACTCTCTTTGAGGTGCCTCGCCGGAGGCAATGGGATTTACCGTTCGGAAAATCCGGTCGGGCCACTCTTGGTACACAAACTTTTGGGTTTCAGACCCCCTCACCCCCCCCTCCCCTTCTCATACTTCCCTGCCAAGGGGTCCCCCCCCCCCACATGGTTTCTCCACCGTCAGAAGACCACCACTGCAGACAAGTAGGTCTCCAAAGCCCGAACCAGCGTGCACATGCGGGACGTCCCAATAGGCACATGAACTGATCCCTGAATGGCAGACCTCTGGGCAGTAGGGCTTTCAACTGGGGGGTGGGGGGGGGGTCAATAGAGCCATCCAAAACTGGGGGGGGGGGGTCTTGGACAGGGCCGTTAATCAGTTATTATGAACTCTGGCGCTAAAGGCGCGGAAAGTTTTTTGAGCATTGACAATGGTTGAATTTTTTTTATTTGGCAAATGATGACTTTTCTGAACCCCCTCGACGCGCTGATTCTAAAAATCCCATTTTCATTTTTTGCCGACTTTTGGGCCAGGGTCACCTCCGAGGCCCGGGGGTCAGTCTCGGTGGCATTTTGGGGTCCCGTCACTTGACCCCCCCCCCTCCAATTGAAAGGCCGCCTGCCCCCTCACCCATTCCTCCCTCCCTCCATCCCCCTGCCGGCCCCTCCCTCTGAGGCGGGGCAATGTCTGGGGATGCAGTGCAGACACCAATGGTTCTGCGCCCTCGGGCCTGCGCATACGCCCCTGCCTTCCTGTGCTGATCACCCGCATCCCGGGGTCACGGGTCAGACTCTGCGGGTGGATGCCGTCGTTGTACAGCAGTCACACGAGGCAGCACGGGAGTCAACACCCTCCCCTGCCCCAAGCGGGGGGGGGGGGGGGGGGAGTCCCTGAGTGCCCCCGGGGCGTGCAGACATGACGGACAAGTCGGACCACATGTACTCATGTGGGCCGCGGTGTTGCACAAAGTGCAAAGCTGGGCTAATCGTGAGGCTGGCCCAGTTCCGGTCTGTAGCCCCCCCCCCACCCCCGGGGGCGGACGGCTCGCCACCAGCCCATTCGGCCGCCAATCCACTCATCCCACCCCCCCCCCCCCCTCCCTCTCTCCGGGTTTGTCGCCTGCTCCCCCTTCCTCTGACCCCCCCCCCTCCCCCCCGCTGCCCTGGGTCCATCCATCCCTCATCGTCCCCCCCACCCCCCGTGCTCCTGTCCTTTTACCCCCTGTGCCCCCCTCCCCAGTGCCCCCCTCCCCAGTGCCCCCCTCCCCACTGCCCCCCCCCCATCCCTCCCTCCGTCCGCCGCATCCCTCTGGGCCCCCGCAGATGACGCAAACCACTCGGGGCTGCGGCTACTGCAAGACGCCCACCAGCAGGCGCCCAGGGCCCTGCCAATGCTTGAAGCCCTGCTGACCATGCGGCCCTCACCAGAGGCCAATGATGCAGGTGCTGGTCCCTGCGCAGCCAAGCCCACGGCCCCGGCGAGTGGGGCTGTGTGCGCGTGCGTGTCAGTGGCGCGGTATTTGGATTTGGTGCTGGTAGTAATTGTACCCCCCCCCCTCTTTGTATACGCCACGCCGTTGTCCAAGCTACAGTAGGCGTAGGGACCGTATTAATTTGGTACCTAATTTTAATTCGGTACCAAACGTAGTGCAGCCACATAAGACATGGGTTTTGTGACGAATAGGGTCACATAGGGTCATGGACACATTTGTTGTGAGTGTTTGCCCACTTGAACCCACATAGCTCTGATTTTTGGTATCCTTGTGCATTCTATTCCCCTTTCTTGCGCCAGCTCACCATGCAATCCTCTCTTTTTGAACCTGGGCTCCCGGTGTCGGTAGTTGTATGCGTCGCGCGCAAGCTACGCCGTTGTCCAAGCTACAGTAGGCGTAGGGACCGTATTAATTTGGTACCGAATCTTAATTCGGTACCAAACGTAGTGCAGCCACATGAGACATGGGTTTTGTGACGAATTTGCGAGTCACATAGAGTCATGGACACATTTGTTGTGAGTGTTTGCCCACTTGAACCCACGTAGCTCTGATTTTTGGTATCCTTGTGCATTCTATTCCCCTTTCTTGCACCAGCTCACCATGCAATCCTCTCTTTTTGAACCTGGGCGCCCGGTGTTGGTAGTTGTATGTGTCGCACGCAACACCCGTGTCCAAGCTACAGCAGGCGGAGGGACCGTATTAATTTGGGATTTTGGCGTAGCTTATACAAAGGGGGGTGGGGGGTACTGATGATCATTAAAGTCCCCCCAACAGGCTGAGAATTCGGTTGGCAAGCAACAACAAGCAACCAACACGCCACAACAAGCCCCAGGAAAAATGATTCCCTCAACATACCGTTTCAAAATCAAACGATTGTCTTTGCCGATTGGTGGGCATGCCAAACGCCAGCTTTTCTCAACTTGGCTCCCAACACGAAGAAGTTGGTGCCCAAACAAGTGGTCAAAAATGGCCTCTTTCTAGTGCTAATTCTGCGGCGGCAAGGTGCCAGTTCGAGCCCAATCAGGTGGGCGCCCCCAATGGGTCAACAGGGTCCACCGGGGGCAAAAAGTAACTTTCTCCAGATATAATCCTAGCCCATGTGGGATGCCAAAACAAGTGGTTTTAGCCCGTTTTGAGCCCGTGGTGGCTTGTTTGCCTTCATCACAATGATAATAATAATAATAGCACATATACTGGTGATAATAATGATGATAATAATATTAATGATGATGATAACAATAACACTGCTGATGACGATGATAATAATAATATTATTGATGATGATAATAATAATATTACTGATGATGATGATAATAATATTACTGATGATCATAATAATAATATTAATGATGATGATAATGATAATATTAATGATGATGATAATAATAATATTAATGACGATGACAAAAATAATATTAATGATGATGATAATAATAATATTAATGATGATGATAATAATAATATTAATGATGATGATAATAATAATTCTAATGATGATGACAAAAATAATATTAATGATGATGATAATAATAATATTAATGATGATGATAATGATAATATTAATGATGATGAGAATAATAATATTAATGACGATGACAAAAATAACATTAATGATGATGATAATAATAATATTAATGATGATGATAATAATAATATTAATGACGATGATAATAATAATTCTAATGATGATGACAAAAATAATATTAATGATGATGACAATAATAATATCAATGATGATGATAACAATAACATTAATGATGATGATAATGACTGAAATTCGGGCCCTTCGCCAGCCGGACTCCAGCCCCATGGGCATGTCTGCCCCCCAGCAAACAGAGTGTGGCACGGCCCAGCGTCGGGTGTCCTTCGCTTGAGTCGCCAGCTTTCTGCCACTCGCCCCCTTCACAATTGGAGTGTCGGGGGCAGGCCCACTTGGGCGTCACCGCATGGTTTGGCTGTCCCCTGGGCCCCTTTTGACAACTCGGCTCCACGGCCCCACCCGCCTGGACCCCCCCCCCCATTTCAAAAGATTGGACCAAAATGTTGGGGAGCGGAGGAGGGGGGGGGGGGGCTGTGTGGGCCCCAGGGGCATGGGGGGCCATGGGGTACCGCACGTACCCGGCCCCCGATCCGTTGTGTTGTTGTGTTGTGTGCATGCGCCCCTCCTACAGCCCTACAGCCCCCCTCCGTCTGCGGGCGTGCGGCGGCCGGGGGGCACGTCCGTACGGTGTGGCCTGCGGCCAATCAAAATATTTCCATGGCGCCTTTGGCGCCAGTGGGTTTTAGATCAACAATTGACTTTGGCGCCTCTGAAAACTCAGCACCACCGCAGGGCAGGAGGACCCCCCCCCCCCCCAACCCCCCCAACCCCTTAAAAGGAGCCACGGCTGTCCCCCGTTCACACGCATCCGGACGCAGGGGGCGGTGGCGGGGAGGACCAGGGAGGCCCTCCCAAGTCAGTCCCCCACACGCTTTCTGGGCCTGACGGGGGGGAGCGATGGGGTGCCCCAACGCAGCGGAACATAGCGGACGGGCCCGGGGGTGGGGGGGGGGGCTCTGCTCCGCATGTCTGTAGGGCCGTGTGCTATCGCGTCCCCCCCCGCGCCCCTTCACGTGCCGCCAGATGACCCCAAGACCATGGGCCTGCGGCGGCTGAAGGCCGCCATGCAGCACGCCTCGGGGGACCTGCCCATGATCGACGTGCTGCTGGACGGAGCGAAGGCCGATGCCGCAGGTGCGGACGTTGCCCGTGCCGTTGTGTGTGAGGGGGTGCGGGTATTCCTGCAGGGGACCAGGGGCTGTTAAAAAGGAAAA
>OZ038403.1:16158143-16195643 GCA_964036045.1 Eutreptiella sp. 'Long Island Sound 2002'
GGGGGGGGGGTACCAAGGGGTCTAGGGCACACAACCTGCTTATGCAGTTGTCCGGCCTCGATAGCTCAAAAATGGAATTTTCTGAAACTGATTTTTTTGATACTCTGACCATCCAAAATGATCAAATATCCTATGTAAAGCATGTTTTGGACCCGCTGCATGTGGTTTTTACCCTATTTGGGTGTGGGGGGGGGGTTACCAAGTGGTCTGGGGCACACAACCTGCTGATGCACTCTTCCGGCCTCGGCTGCTCAAAAATGGAATTTTCCGAAACTGATTTTTTTTGATACTTTGACCATCCAAAATGATCAAATATCCTATGTAAAGCATGTTTTGGACCCTCTGCATGTGTTTTTCACCCTACTTGGGTGTGTGTGTGTGGGGGGGGGGGGGGGGCCAAGGGGTCTAGGGCACACAACCTGCTTATGCAGTTGTCCGGCCTCGGCTGCTCAAAAATGGAAATTTCTGAAACTGATTTTTTTGATACTTTGACCATCCAAAATGATCAAATATCCTATGTAAAGCATGTTTTAGCCCCTACTTTCTGTGTTTTTCACACTATTTGGGTGTTGGGGGGGGGGGGTTCCAAGGGGTTTAGGGCACAACTTGCCTATGTAGTTTTAGCGCCTCGGTAGCTCAAAAATGGAAATTTCCAAAACTCATTTTTTGATACTTTGACCAAGTTGTTTGACATAAACGTCCATGCTCTGAGCATGCGTCTCCTCACTGCTTAAACTCCCCTCTCGCACCTCTCCCCTCTTCGAGGTGCCTTGCCGGAGGCAATAGAATTTTACTTGGTGTGGGGGGGGGGGGTTGCCCCCCCCCCCCCAATGCAGGCAGGGGGGGTTGTGGAAAGGGGCTCCAAGGGTCACAAGCTAATTTCCTCAGTGCAAATATCTGTAAGTTTTTGCTCCAACTTGCTGATGGGGTGGGGGCGGGGGCGCAAGGGACATATTAGAACGGCGGACAACCGTAGGAGGAGCCCCCCCCCCCGTAGAGTGGCACAGGGTACAGTGACAGGGACAGGGACCGGGACGGACTGTGACAGTGCCAGCGGTTTTGTCATGGGATATGCATCAAACACATGGAAACAAGAGAGCCGGCCCTTAGAGCCCCCCTCCGGGCGGGAGGGGTGCGGGAAAGGGGCGCTACGGGCCCCCCACCCACTCAAATAAACTTTTCGGGAGCCTAAGCTGGTGTTCAGGCCTGCCACGGTGGGAAGTCATGTGTCACCACTGCGCTGCATGGCATGTAGGGTCCCCAGCCACGCGGTGGTGGTATCCACCAGCACTTGGGCCTCCACCTCCCCCTCCCCCTCCCCCTCCCCCACCCCCCCAGGGATGCATTGGAAGGGGTGGGGCTACCCCCCCCCCCTCCTCCAGGGCGCCCAGCCTACGCCC
Organism: Eutreptiella sp. 'Long Island Sound 2002'; assembly: GCA_964036045.1. Classification (NCBI taxonomy): domain Eukaryota; phylum Euglenozoa; class Euglenophyceae; order Eutreptiales; family Eutreptiaceae; genus Eutreptiella; species Eutreptiella sp. 'Long Island Sound 2002'. Next base: position 16,159,544 of record OZ038403.1, read on the forward strand.
AGCCACTGTCCCCCTGACGGCAAGTGCCGGTCTCAACGGCATTTGTATCCGACAGTAACCGCCCCCAACCGCTTTGGCAACCTCCTCCAACCGCCTGCCTAACCGCCTCTGGGGCCGCCTCTGAGACCCCTTCCATTCTCATGCACCCCTGCCCCTCCCCCTCCCACCCACCCTCCCCCGCCCTCGGCCATCCACAGCCCGTCCCTCCCAACCCCCGGCAGCGGTGGTGCACTCTTTCTCGTGTGCAGGCCCCGCGGGGACGGTCCCCGACAGCGGCCCCCCGGCGGCGGGGGAGGACGGGGGCCTGCAGCTCCTCCGCAACGCCATGCAGCAGTGCCCCCAGGACTTCGCGATGCTCCGCTTGGCCGCCGGCGAGGCCATGCCCCACGGGGCTGATCCTGCAGGTCCCGGGGGCGGTGTGTCGTGAGGCCGTGCACCGTCGTACCACTGACGGCGAAGGGGAGGGGGGGGGCGTTACTTGGGGTCTTTGAGGGTGGGGGGGGGGGGCAAAGGATGTGGTAGCACAGCTGACGGCCATGGGACAAGCTGGTGAAGAATGGGGGGGGGGCTGGGGACTGGGGGCTGGGGGCTGGGGGCCAATCGCAATTTACCCTCTAAATCACGTAGATTCTTGTAAATTGCGTGGAAATGGCGTGGATCTCTGCAAATTGTTGTCAATCCGGTGTAAAGTGGGGGTTCACGTGCGTTGCATGCCATTGGATGTGGATGTAGGGGTCCAGGATATCGAGCCTTATGCGTGTCCTCGTGATTTGTCAGGAAATTTACGTCTTTTTTGGGAATATTTCCAGCAACTTACTTAATGCGGGGGCCATGGGCCAAAAACCATGTAAACCCTCGTAAATACCCGGCTTTGCCCTGGGAGGAGGGAGCATTACCCCCCTCCCCCTTCCCACAGCCCCCTCCTTCGCACTGCGGGGGAGAGGGTTTGTATCTGTGCCAGCCCCCCAAAGGCGGGCGGTGGGGGGTGGTCTGTCAAAGGGGCGCGGGGGGGCGGGACCGGTGTGGCGACGGAGGGATCGTCGTGCAGAAGGCGCCGCGAATTCTCTGGAACCTACGCACAGTCCACAGTGCCCCGCGTGACTGGGGGGGTCCCCCTGGAGTCATGTATCTGCCCCCCCCCCCCACCCCCCGGTCGTGACGGGGGGTCGGTATGGTCCCCGTCACCCCAGCCCTGAGGGAGGAGGGGATCTGAGTCAGAGGCTGCAACGCCTCCCCCCTCCCCTCCCCACGACCCTTCCATTGCACACACACCCCACGCACGCCACGTGGTCCCACCGCTGTGTTTGGGGATTGGAGGGAGGGACGGGGGTGTGCGTCCCCGTGGGACGTGCACACCTCCTGCGCCGGGCGCCAGGTAGGGGGGCCCGACAGGACATGCGCCCCCGGGGGCACCGCCACCGTGCCACACCGAAGGGCCCCAAGTGCGGCATTGGGCCCGCGCACGCGATCAGCCCGAGCCTCTCTGCACTGGGGGAGGGGGGGGGGTGCCACATCTGGAGGGACAGGGGACAGTGCAGCGGACCAGGAAGAGGGGGGCAGCGAGGCAGGGGAGGCAGCAAGGACAACGGGGGAAACAGGAAGCCAGAAAGAGGAGGAGGGGAGAGCGTGCGCGTGGGAGGCAGCGACAACACACGGGAGGGCCTGGCCAGCCAGCCCCGTCGCTGCCGGGGGCCAGGGCAACCCCGTGCTCACCCGGCGTCAGGTGGGGGGGTGTCTCCTGCAGCCCAGATGGGCTGTCTTGCACGACTCGGGATGGAGGCCACCAGGGGCAGACCAGCCGTGACGGGGGAAGGGGACGACAAGGGTGCCTCACACCAGCATCAGCAGCCCCCCAAGGGCGCGCATGCCCCCCCCCCCCCCCCCAGTGTGCCCCTTCTGCGCCTGTTCACACGCCAGGGCACAACGCCGCCTTCCACATCAAGGGTGGGGCCCACGCAGGTATCCGGCCAAGGCACCCGCCCATGATGGCCGGGGGCGGTGGTCCGGAGGTGCGCGCGACACCCGCACAAACCGTGAGGGTGCGCGCAGTGCCCGTGGTGTGCCACGGGGAAGAGGTGGAGTACTTGGGCCTCACGCGCATGGCAGTGTGGGGAGGCAGATGGCGGACGACCAGGACAACACGCGCAGGGGGTGGAACAATGGGGCCTCATGCACACGGAAATGCGGTGAGGCATGTGGGGAACGACCTAAACGTGGAGGGGAGTGTACAACAAAAACCGTAAAGCGACTCTCACAACCCCCAGCACACCAACGACTGGGCGCTGCAAACGCGGAAACGACACCAGCAGGAGCACCGGCTGCAGCGGCCGACAGAACGCAGCGACCCGACGCAACATGCGAAGGGAAGAGCGGGTGACTGTCCAGGGCCCTGTAAAGAAACGGCAACCGGACGGACTGTCATACAGGGGGGGGGGGGGGGGTGGGCACTGACGAGCCATTTCTTCGCTTCGTGCTGACTGCCGCCTGTGCACACGTGCATTAGCTCAGACGTCCTGCGGGGGGGGGGGGGGGGGGGGCTGCGGGCGTGGGGTACGACGGCCCCGGGGGTGTGGGGGCGTGGTACAGGTACGGGGCTTCTTTTGGGGGAGCTTGGGGGGGGGGTTTGCGGGCCCAGGGGCATGGGGGGCCATGGGGCACCGCACGTGCCTGGCCCCCGATCCGTTGTGTTGTTGTGTTGTGTGCATGCGCCCCTCCGTCTGCGGGCGTGCGGCAGCCGGGGGGGGGGCACGTCCGTGGGGTGCGGGGGGGGGGGGGGGTTACGGAGGGTGTTGGAGGGGTTGCACGAGGGGGGGGTGCTTAGCGTATGGGGGATGCGGTGGCCGGGGGGGGGGGGAGTATGGGGCCGTGCCGCAGCGGCGCTTGTGGCTGGGACATGACCTTCCAGTCGGCAGTGCTGAACCGCCGACCGCTGACGGGCGATGGGCAACCGCCGACCAGTTGACGGTTGTGGGCAGTGTAACCGGGAGAAATGGCGGTGCTTGGTCTTGCACCGTCGCCTTCTTTCGCGCTCTGCACCCCTGCCCACCCCCCCGGGCACAGAGGGAATGGGACCTGCTTGGAAGGGATGGGGAAGGGCCCTGCTGCCCCGAGGGGCAGGGCTGTCTGAGACATGGCCCATGTGAGTACCGTGAGGCGGTGGTGGGGGGGGGGGGGGGGGGCACCATCGGTGTTTTGAGACGTGGGGATGGCTGCCCCCCCCCCCCCCCGGACACCTGCGCATATCGCCGGGGCGCTGCACCTCCGCCCGCAGAGAGGGAGGCCCTGCCCCCGACGCCTCACACCCAAAGCGGTGGTGACATGCAATGCCTCCCCCCCCCCCCCACCCCCTCACCCCCCGGTCCTGCCCCCCGCAGTCCCCCCCGCAGTCCCCCCCCCCGTTCCATCCTCTGAGCCCCCCCCCCCCCCCCCAGCCCCCCTCAGTCCTGCCGCAACGCATCCGCCGCCCCCGCAGGCGTGGGCACCGCCGACGGGCTCGGGGTACTCGAGTGGGCCCTGCGGCGCGTCCCCGGGGACTTCCCAATGCTGCAGCAGATTGCCACAATGCACAAGGCCCCCGGCGACGCCCCCCGCGCGGGGCTCCCTCTCTTAGCGGAGGCCATGGCCCGCACCCCCGGCGACTTCCCCTTTTGCAAGGCCATCGTCGCGCTGCACGCGGGCGACGCCGCGCAGGGCGTGCCCCTTGTGTCAGGTCCTTGTGCCCGCCACCGTCCGCGCCACAGCCCCGAGGGCAGCCCCCCCCCGAACCGGGACCCTATCCGCCCGAGTCCACCCGTTTTGTGAGCCGCACGCCGGGGGTTGGGGTGGGCGGGTTTCGGTGGAACGTGCGTTGGGGCTGTGTGTTAACCGATGAAGAAGGATGGTGGCGAAGTGCAGGGGGGTCCTTAGGAAACTAGATGTTTTGTTTTTTAAGGACCGCTGTTAGGGACCGCCCCAAGGGATCAGCAACCGGCAACCGCCACCAACCGCCAACCGCGAACCACTGCCAACCTCCGCCAACCGCCAACCGCCAACCACTGCCAACCGCCGCCAACCACCGCCGAAGTTCGTTAAGGCAAGGGGTCGGAGTTGTCGTCACAGACCTTCGGTGGGCCTGGGCAACCCCCAGTTTTGTGTTGGCAGCACGACTCCCTGACTGGCTCCCCCAGACCACCGCTGGGACAGGGGCGCAACCAATGCGCTGTGGACCCCCCTCCCCCCCACTCGTGATGACCGCATCCCGGGCACTGATCAGGCCGTCAGGGGAGGACGCCATGGGCAGAAGTTGCATTCTGGATGCCCCCCCCCCCCCTTGGGGAGGTGGATGCCCTCAGTAGTGCGGATGCCTGCGTGTCATAGCAGAAGGTTCAAAGGCGAGAGGCCAATAGGCACCGCCACAGGCCAACAGAGCCAACCACCAAGGCCTTGTGCCAATTTCCCCCCCCCTCCCCACCGGATGATGTGTGTGCCACGACGGGACTCCGTGGGTCCTGAGACGCCAACCCCCCCCCCCCCCCCGCGCGCACAAGTCAGTGCTGGAGTCGACAAACCCCCCGCATGGACTCGGAGTGTGCATCTGGATGCCCCTGGTCAACGGCACAGGGCAACAGCCCCGTCTCCGGGACGGCCGACCCCCGGAGTAGTCAAACAGGACAAGTCATCCGGGGGCTCCGTTGACACAACCAAAACACGTTCGGGCCCACAGAGGGTCCGAATGAGGAGTGGTGACAGGCCAATGGGCACCGCCAAAGGCAAACAACCGAATGCCGAGGCCTTGTGCCACACCCCCACCCACTGTGAGTGCCCACGCTTGGCCTTTGGGCCCTGTACCCCCCACATCGCCCCACCTGGAGCCTCCCCCAAACCGACCCTCCCAGACCCCCCCCCCCCCCCATCGCCCCTCCCAGAACCCCCTGCCCCCCCCCCCCCCCCAGGGGGCCTCTGGCCAACGATTAGTGGAGGGGGGGTGGGGCAAGTTGGCGTTCAAAGCTGACCGGAACAGAATAGCGGATGGCGCTGTTTTGGGGTCATTGCCGTGAGTGCCCCGGGGAACGTGGACCGGAAGTGCCCTTCGTCACCGGGGGTTCGTCTTTGTGTTGTCTCCTGCGCTTATGTCAGTCCCGCAGGACCGCCCACTCGCCTGCCGCACCGCCCTCCCGCAGCCCAGTGGTCAGAGGCTTACCCTCGGAGGCGTCTCGCCACCGGATTGCGTCCCCGCCCCTCCACTGAGTGACACGTGGGGTATGTGGGGTATGGTCGTGTTCGACCCTGAAGCAGCCCACCCCCACCCCTGAAGCAGGTAGCTCAGTGGGTAGCCTCCCTCAGCATCAGGGACACTTGGTGCCGGCTCCGAATCCGGCCACGTCCGATTTCCGCTCCACCACCGGACGGCATACGACCATCCCTCCCTCCCTCCCTCCGGGCTACGCGCAGGGCAGGCACAGGGACGCCCCCCCCCCCCCCCCCACCCAAACCTGTCCACACCTGTGCCGGCGGGTACCTGCCGGCCAGCACCTGCTGTGGGACTGGGCCGCAGCAAAGCGCTGTGAGCCCATGTGCCTGCAGGGCCCTGCAGGCGCGGGTGGTGGCACTTGTGACGGACCACCCCCCCCGCCCCGCCCTGTGCACCCCCTGAGAGCCCGCCTGGTCACAGTGCGTGGGGTGGTCACAGTGGGGGGAGGGGTCATGAATCGGCGGGGGGGAGGGGGCGGCTTGCAGTACCCTGCGATAGGTTGGGGAGTATTGGGGGGGATGGTTGTGGGGCCCAAGCGCCCGGAGTGCCCCCACGGGCCCAGCAAAGGGTGGGGCGGGCCAATGCGCTGCTTTGCCTCGAGGGCCACCGCCGGTGCCGGTGCATGTGCTACTTTGCTCTGTGTTGTGCAGCGGGAGCAGGGGGCCTGAAGTAGAGCAGGCGTGGCAGTGCAGAGCCCGTGATGCCTCCCAATCACGAGGAGGAGGAGGCGGCGCGTGTGTGTGTGTGTGTGTGTGTGTGTGTGTGTGTGTGTGTGTGTGCGCGCGCGCGCGCGCGTGTGTGTGTGTGTGTGTGTATGCCCCACGGACATCGAATCCCACCTGACGGCAGCCAGCAAGTGGCTCGCCAAACGCCGCAAGTGGCGCATGACAGATATTGAGTGGTCCATTCACAAAGACTCGAAAATGCTCGACAGAGCGGGACGTGCAAAGGCAACGAAATTCTGGTACATCACCCATGCCCAAATGTCGGACACAATCTCTTTTGAGATGCACTGCAATAACTTCATCAGAGCAGTGGGAGGGTTATGGTGCCGCCACGGTTGCATTCCAATGGGCGGTTCTTTTTCAGCTCAGGCAGCCGATCTGCACAGCCTATGGCAGGTTTATTCAAATCGCCACCTCCTGCGCCGCCTGGGCTCCCTCACTGTTTCCGAGGCAGGGTTCCCCTACTGGGAGTCCCCGCAGGGGATAACCGCCCTATGTCAATTTAGAGACAACATCCTGATTGCCACCACCTACCCAGACACCGCCTCCCACCCCATCGTCTCTACAGTGTGTAACCTGCTGGGCGAGGCATGGAACCTGGATGTGCTCTGTGAGTGTATGTCGGGGCCAGGGGACCCCTGCAAACATCACTGCCACTCAGCGTCCACCACAGCCCTCGGCTTTGACATGATTCGGGGGAAAACGGGTAAAGGACTAGCTTACCTACACCCCAGCGCGCTCTCATCAACTTGGAGTCTGAAGAGTGCACCCCCCCTCCTGTCCCCTGCAAGCGCCTATCCTGCTTACCTGCCGGGTATCATGACGGGCGCTTTGAGCAATGCACGCCCTTGGGCCACGACGTGGGCGGGGGAGCTGCTGTCCCTCTCTGCTTGGTTACAGATAGCGCTTCTCAGCGGGTATGCACTGCCACAGGTCACCAGGGCGGCACACTCGGCGGTCACGCGGGGCCTGTCTACCAGCCCCAACGACCATACAGCCACAACCCGCTACCTGTACACGGTTCGCCACCTCCTCCCCATGCCACACTGCTGCCACCTCACCTTGTGCGCCGCGTGGCTGCGGCGTCACGCACACTGGGCGGGGGACAGCTACAGCAGTTGGCACCTGGACCCATCCCTGTCACCAGACGGAACCACAGGCTTCTGGTGCGGAGACTGGGAAATCCTCCACCTCCACGCCGCCAAAGTTAAACCCAGCAACCATGACAGCCCCCCTTGGGAGACAATGTGTGTGTAACCCATGAATGTGCATGTTCGTGCCACAGACATGTAAGAGGCCTGGAGTGGACCAGTGGTCAGCGACATAGACTCGTCTGCCTATAGCGGAGGTTCGAATCCTCCTATCGTCGTAAACGCACCACCGCCCCCTACAACAGCACACGCAGCCAGCGAGTCCACGGGCACCGGCAGCGGGCGGCGCGCCTCGCTTTTTCAGGCAACCCCCCCAAACCCCCGACCCCCTACACGCGCCCCACAAAAACGCACCACCGCCCCCTCCGGCAGCGCGCGCCGCTTGCGCGTCTTGAACCCCGGCAGCGTGGCGAGGGGGGCGCATTCGCTGCAGCCGGGCTCCTGCAGCGAGTCTTCTCTTCGGCAGTGCAGCCACGCGCACAGCGGGAATCGAACCGGCGCCTTTACGGCACGGGCCCAGCGATTCAACCGCTGGGGTAGCACACACCACAGCAAGAAAAGCACCATGCACGCATACCAACACAACGACACGCCACGGTGTGCGCCACAAAGCGACAGCGAAATGCGTCGGATTCACTGACCATGACGGGCCCCCTTGGAGTCTGTGTGTGTGTGAGCGGGTGGTTACACCCGTCTCTAGCTAAGTACCTCCAGAGTAGGCATGTAAGTAGCGCTGCGGTTTTCAACAGATCATGCAATCATTGGCTAGACAGGGCCGGGCAGTGGGCAGGGTCTGTAGTGATCAGCGCAACTTGCACTGTGAGAACAAACTCCTGTACACCGTCACTCCTGTCTCAGAAAGGACCTTGCCTACCTTTTTCTTAATGGCCTGATGAAATTGTCTCGGTGACCAGTGCTCTGCCTTCGCCTGCTTTCGTCTTCACTTACGTTGTGCCCCGCGTTTGGTCCCCGCTGGTTATCCCGCACGAAGTGTGTGTGTGTGTGTGTGTGTGGGTGTGTGTGTGTGTGGGTGTGTGGGTGGGTGTGTGTGTGTGTGTGGGTGTGTGGGTGTGTGGGTGTGTGTGTGTGTGTGTGTGTGTGGGTGTGTGGGTGTGTGGGTGTGTGGGTGTGTGTGTGTGTGTGTGTGTGGGGGTGTGGGTGTGTGTGGGTGTGTGTGTGTGTGTGTGTGGGTGTGTGGGTGTGTGTGTGTGTGTGTGTGTGTGTGTGTGTGTGTGTGTGTGTGTGTGTGTGGGTGTGTGTGTGTGTGGGTGTGTGGGTGTGTGTGTGTGTGTGTGTGTGGGTGTGTGGGTGTGTGTGTGTGTGTGTGTGAGCGGGTGGTTACACCCGTCTCCAGCTAAGTACCTCCAGAGTAGGCATGTAAGTAGCGCTGCGGTTTTCAACGGATCATACAATCATTGGCTAGACAGGGCCGGGCAGTGGGCAGGGTCTGTAGTGATCAGCGCAACTTGCACTGTGAGAACAAACTCCTGTACACCGTCACTCCTGTCTCAGAAAGGACCTTGCCTACCTTTTTGTTAATGGCCTGATGAAATTGTCTCGGTGACCAGTGCTCTGCCTTCGCCTGCTTTCGTCTTCACTGACGTTGTGCCCCGCGTTTGGTCCCCACTGGTTTTCCCGCACGAAGTGTGTGGTCTGCTGTTGGCACGCCCCCCAGTGTCCGTTCGGCAGTTTGCGCTTTGTTGAAGACATCTCCACGCTTGGCGCTGCTTCGTCTACTCTACTCTACTAATCTCGTGTCTGTATCCTCCGACCCTCTCATGGCCGACCCCCCTATTATCTGCCGCCGATGTCACAAAGGCGGGCACCATGCCTCTGCCTGTCCAGAAGCTAGCACCGGCAATCGCTCGGAGCGGGGAGGCCGCGGCCCTCCACCGTCAAAGTGCTGGACCTGTGAGCTGATCGATGGCGCCGATGCAAACCACTGGGGAGATGAGTGTCCGGTAGCCGCGCAGCGACTGAAGGATCGCCAGTGCACCCTGTGTGGTTCGCCAGACCACTGGAAAAAAGGATGCCCCAGATACGAATCAGGCAAACATACGGCTCGCAACCCCACAACCACCTACTGGCCCACCGGTCCCAAGCGATCAACAATCTCGTGGTGCCTGCGCTGCGGAGTCAAAGGGGAACACCCCACAATGGATTGCACAGCCACCGGTCCCCCAATCATCCTGCCTGACGCCTCCGATGCCGACGATCTGCAGGATGTCTGCCTCTGGTGCTCCATTAAAGGCCACTCCCATCAATCCTGCATGCGCCGAGCTCCAATCCAGGCAAAAGAAAATGCTACAGCTATTGCGGGTCTGACGGATCGCGTGGATGCCCTACAAAAATCCGTCACAGACTGCAATGCCTTGTCAGGAAAAGTGTCCACCTTGGAGGGACAGATGTCCAGTTTGATGACCTGGAAGTCAGCTACAGAGGGCCGCTTGACAGTTTTGGAGTCCTGGCAGTCCTCGGCCCACAATAAATTCGTCGCCCGTTCCAGCTTTGATGCATTCGTGGAAGAAAAATTCACCCCAACGCAACGACAGGCAGCTACAGCGGTAGCAACATCGACCTTCCATGAATTCGTCAACACGCGTTTCCTCCCAACTGAGCAACAGGCCTCGGCATCTCTTCCAGCGGATTCGTTCAACGACTATGTCATGCGAATGGAACATGCGGGTTTCAAACCAGCTGACGACGACACACCAATGTCAACGGCTCGGCTCACGGGCGCACCACGCATGGCTTCAGAGTCACAGGAGATCGGTAGCCCAGGGCAAACGGCGAAGGAAAGAGCGGCAAAGCGTGCCCACACTCCGTCTGGCGCCGGCGGTGCAAGCTCCTCGTCTTCAGTGTTCGCCACGCCAGCCTCCCGTATGCAAGCAGGGGCAGCTGCGTTTGGTGGGGTCTCACCTCCGAGTGCGCCGTGGCTGGCGCTGAAACCTACAGAAAGCTCTCAGTGGTCAGACGACGCCCTTGACCTGCTGTTCAGCGAATGGACAGCCCATATGGACTCCAGGTTGCAGCAGTGGTTGTCGAAGCATCTCCAGGGTGAAATGAAGAGCACGGTGGAGACCCTGGCCCGTGATGCGTGGTCCCCAGAGAAGAAGCGTGGCATCTCTGCAGTGCTGACAACATCCCGTGTTCCAGTGCGCCTATTCACCAATTTAAATCGGTAGGGGAGGGGGGAGATCATATTCTGTTTCGGGCATCCTCACCCCCGCAGACATGCAGCGAGGGGCCCCCCGTAGACAGTCTGGTCAGCACCATGCTCTCCCTCCAGTGGATATGGCAAAAAATGGGTCTTGCCACTTACATAGTCCAGCAAACATCAGAGTTCGTCTCCCATCTGGACACCCACGCATATTATCCGATGGATATGACACACACCGGTGATCCGATCCGCAACACACGTAACCGTATCAACGCCCTGTCCCATTGTGACTCCCAAAGCAGTGAGCGTGCCTTATGTGACAAACGACACACCGACAACGTAGCCGGACAGTGGGCACATGCTTCGCCTCCGCCCCCCCTGCAGGCACAACCATTCAGAGATATACAGTGTTCCAAGGTGCCTGGGTGGGTTTTCCGCAGAGTATGCCACACCCTGTCCGCGGTCAGTGGATGGTCCACACCACACGGGTGGCTTACGGCATGTCACATCCAATGGGACAATCCAGCGACACGCCTGATACACCCCTCCTCCTCCCCCCACGTCCTAACATCTTGGGACGAATGCAGCCCCGTACTCCCTCTGCCCTCCCCCCTCCCTGACCCCCTGCAACACCTGTGGATTTGGGCCCCAGCATCTGAGGTCCCAGCAGTGCAAAACCACTTCCCCCAAATGTCCACTGTGGGTTGGTTCAGCACTACACAGCCTATTCACCTCATGACCTCGTCCAGTGCCCTGGATGCGTGTGACAGCATCCAAATACACCGTCTGCACCTGTTGTTGTCGCATGAAGGATCGAGCCTCTTGGTCCACCAACCCCCACCTCAGAGCGCCAATGTCCTCAGAGCTTTATGTATCCAGATGTCACGAGCCCTGTCGGATAAAAATCTAGGTAGATGGGCAGCACTCCACCAACTAAGGATATCCTACCTTCCGTACAACACGCATGCAGCGCTCAGGATGGCTCGCAGGTTGAGCCACGTCCACGTCTGGTACACTCATGTAACACCCCCCCCAGTACGCAGTATACTTAGTATTCCATATATATCTCCACCTTGTGTATGTGGGCGTCACAAGCAAAGCACTGATCGTTCGCCTCCGGAAACACCAAACAGACGCGTCGAGTTTCCAAGATTGCTCTACACTCCACCGACTAATGTTGCAAACGGACAGTGCCCACTGGGGAATCATCCCCCTGCAATTCATGAGTGACGAGTGGTACGCCAGCGTCAGGGAGCGACACTGGTGGTTTGTGTTCAAAAAATGGGCCTGCAACGATGTTGCGCCAGGCATTAGCACCGAGGGGCAAGGGTCGGGACCACGAGGATGGCTGAACCAACGAGTCCTGCAAGTGCTGCACAGCATGAAAGAGGCCCGACAGATAAAGGATTTCCTACGACTTAAATTTCTGCAGCAGGACCTTCACAGTCTGGCCTCGCAGATGACTGTACCACTGTACTCGGTAGGCAGTATCATCGTCCCGAATCTGCAGCCATCTCAGAAAAGTGCTATTCACAGAGTCGCCAGAAAAATGATTGCTTCTATTGCCAGCCCCGCATGGGAAAAACAAGCCCTGGCTAGCGCCATACGAGTCGTCCGCAGTAGCCCTGTAAACGTCCGCCGCGTTTTTGAGCAACACGCTCGGCGATTCGATAAGTTAGGCGACCAGCCCCCATGCAAGTGTCTCACAGCACCAAAATTCCCGGGGGTCTCCACAATCATCGATGGACACATAGCGTACACACCACTGTGGGTACCTACCTCAGACACCAATGCCCGACCCAACGACCCCCTACCCCTCAGAGGCTCCTCCGTCCGCTCCCAACTCCTCTCTGACCTGAAAAAGATGGCAGATCAAATCGGTGCAAGTCTTCCACTCCTCGAACTGATGCTCCCAGACTCCCTGTGGCCAGAGACGGGCCACAAGCTTACACAAGTCAGGAAATTTGCCAAGTTGGTCTGTCAGTCCCACTATGTCCGCATTGTCGACAAGGGGGTGGGAGTCCTATGGGCGTTCTGCCGCCACTGGGTATGGGGCATCATCCAACAGTTCCTGAAGAGCGAAGGCTACACCCCGTCCCCTAAAACGTTGCCCCAAGCCATGGCTTTCGTCTCTGCAGAGCTCGACGCCAGAGGCTGGGACCGCAACACAGCCGGTCAACTTCCCCTCCTCTATCTCCTGGGCAAATTCAAATCACTGGCTAAGGGTAAGTGGCTCTGGCGCGGCATTACCTCCCTCCCCCAACCCCTGCTACCCAAAAAATCGCTGCGCATCGCCGCACGCGCCAACACAGCCTTCCTCCGACTCCTGTGTCAAGAAGTCCCCTGCTGTTTTTTAGCTCAAAGCATCTCAGAAGTAAGCCAATGGTTCCACTGGTTAGACACCATAAACGCCCGGTTCATCAGTGGGGTGGATTGCAAGGACCAATTCAATAATATAGTGTAGTCGAGGCGTGCGTGGCCCCGCCCCCATGCCCCATGCACCACGCGTTAATGTGCTGCAGCGGACTACAAAGGGCCTCAGCGGGCACAGCAGGCCACGTCACGCAACACGGCCCCAGTCAACGAGGAGGAGGAGGACGCTGCCCGCACCATCCAAGGTCTGTGGGAGGGCCTGTGGGCGGGGCAGTGTGGGTGCCAGGGGCCGGCGACCGTGTGTCCCGGGCAGCGATGCCGAGTGGGCGTGCCCGGGGTTTTGCAGGGCTGTGTATCTCCAGAGTGCCTGGACCATGCAAGGTCTGAGGGATGGCGTGTGTGCGGGGCGGTGTGGGTGTGGGTGTGGGTGTGGGTGTGGGTGTGGGTGTGGGTGTGGGTGTGGGTGTGGGTGTGGGTGTGGGTGTGGGTGTGGGTGTGTGTTTGGGTGGGTGCCGAAGGCGCTGTCACCAAAAGGCAATGGCCGGGATGGTCTCGCACGCGGGAAAATGCAAGCCGGAAGGCCATGTGTCTGTGTTTGTGTGTTTGGGACACCTTGACCAGTGCCCTGTTTCTCACGTTCATTGTGTGTGTGTTTGTGTGGGTGTGTTTGTGTGTTTGTGTGGGTGTTTGGGTGTATGGGTGTGTGTGTGTGCGCGTGTGTGCAGCCTGTGAATACCCCTGAGTGGTGCAACATGCTGGGGAGTTTATGCCCTGTGCTCTGTCCTGCAGGCCCCTGACCCAGCGAAGCTGGCAGTGGTGCTGGTTGTGGGCTGGACCTGTTCTTCATCCCTGTGCGCCCTGTACCACAGAAAGGCGCCTAGCGCGGTCAAACAATGCCTCTGCTTTTGTTGTGACTGTGCCTGACGAGAATCAGTGCAAGCCGGCCGCCTTGATTACTGCTCGCTGTCTTGGCTGTTGCCCGTTTGTTACGTAAATCGTGTGTGTGTGTGTGTGTGTGTGTGTGTGTGTGAGTGGGCATTCCAGCCAGAACTCCATTCCACCCAGAAGGCTACGACCCTGCCTGGTGCGGTGACAGGTATCTCCTGCGGGCTCTGTCCGCCTTATGATCATGCTCCCTCTATCTTCCTCTTTCTTGTGTGTGTGCGGTTGGGTGGTTGCACCTGGCACAGGTGGAATATCTTTGGGGCTGTATGAACACCAACTCCTCCATGGGTTTATCTTGGCCTGTTGATCAGTGCAGCACGAAGCAGGCCAGGGCACAGGGACCTGTAGCACGCCGAACCAGCTGTGCAGGGCTGCACTTTGCCATCTTCTATCAACAGACCGAATGACGTCCAGGGCAGCTCCGGAGGAGTTTTTTCTCCATCGCTTTTCTTGTCCGGTTCTTGTTTGCGGTTCTCATCGTGTATGTGTGTGTGTGTGTGTCTGTGCGTGCGTGTGTGTGTGTGTCTGTCTTTCAACCGCTTTTCTTGCTTCGTTCTTGTCTCGCGGTTCCCAACGTGTGTGAACCTGCTATTGGCAATTCGTTTGACCGCTTAGCAGTACGTGTTCTACCAACGCCACAGCCTACATCATGTTGCCACCAAATGTATCCGCCGCAACCAACTCCAGCTCACTACTTGGAAATACAGCCGTGCTTGCGCCAGCTGCGGCCCGCAGCAGTGATGCCTTATTCCCGCCTCCTCCTCCTCCGACACACACAACCCCGATTATGTTCAGCCCGCCGACAACATGCCCCCCCGTTGGTGATGCGCCCCGCCGGGCACCAGCTCTGCTTGCCCCAGGTGCTGCGATCAAGATCTGCTCTGCATGCCATGGTCCTGGCCATTGGGCGCGCGAATGTCCAGCGGAAGGCCGAGCCGGTCGAGGCGGAGAGCCCTGGCACTCCAACACAGTACCACCAGACCCCTGCTGGGCATGTCCAGGGGAATATCATTGGGCACACCAGTGCAAAAAGAATCTCGCGAGGAGAGCCGCGAGACAGTGCGTACTGTGCGGAAAAGATGACCACTGGTTCAAAAAATGCGAACTGTACAACCCTGCTGTCCACCGAAGCAAGCCGAAAACCCCAGGGCGCCCGGGCACAGGCCCCCAGCGCAGTGGCGCAACGTGGTGCCTGCGACACGGACAAACAGGGCATTCCACCGCGACGTGCGACATCACCAGCGCGCCAATCCTGCTACCACCTGACGAGCTGAAACAGCAATTCGAAAACGTCTGCCTGTGGTGCAATATGTATGGTCACACAATGCTTCAGTGCATGCGCAGAGCCCCGGTCTTAGCAATCGAAAACCACACCGCGATTGGTGAGCTGAAAACAGAAATGGGAGCCCTCAAGAAAGCAATCTCAGAGGTGCAAGACGCACAGAAAGACCTACCGGAAATCAGGCGCAGACTGGAAGGTATTGAGGCCTGGCAGGGCTCTGTTGACACGCGCATCACCCAAGCTGCGGCCCTGGCGATAGACGCACAGTCCACGGCCGCTGCAGCCACACCGAGTTCACGATTCGAAGCGTACCTCCGGGACGAGTTCCAGCCAGCCCTACAGCGAATTCCGGATGTCGAACACACCGCCGCAGCGGCCATGCCGGTGGCCACGTTTAACGATTGGCTCGAGAGATTCAAAGCACAACAGGATCCGTGGAATCCCCTTTCTGTCACAGACCCATCTGCTGCAGGACATGGCACATCTGCACAGCCCCCTGCGACGCCGTCTCCGAAGAAACAATCCTCCTCCCTCCTACCATCCCAAGCACCGCAAACGACGGCCCCTGCCAGTCCCATGCCCGCGGGGGGGGAAGTGTCCATGCACACCAGCTCCGGTTTTAAACGCCGGGTGGGGGACAGTGATGACGGCTCACAAAACCACCGCAGAACCAGGGCCCGATCCGGAACCCCCTCCCAAAGCAGCACACCGAACTGGGTCACCCTCCCTCCCCTGCCGGCTGATGTGTGGAAAAACGAGTGCCTGGAACTGCTTTTCTTTGAGTGGAATTAGGAAAAGGATCAGCGCCTCATCACCTGGCTGGAGCGCCACAGCACTGAAGAAATGACCACGTCAATAATGGCTGTCGAGGGAGAGGCACTCACCACTGACAAAAAAGCGGCCATCACTACGGTGCTCAGGGCGACAAAGGCAAAGCCACAGATTTTCAGCGACATCTCGAGTGCTGCTTAGTGTGGTCAGGCGCTGTGTCTAGGCCCCAAGAGTACAGAGGGACAACAGCTCACAGGCCACTTGTCAGACAGTGATTCGGTTTCCTCATCTGCGGATTCACAGGGCACAGGTGGTGATGCGGCGCCGACGGACCCGTTGTCCTTCCTCCGCACACTGCTCTCTTTTAACTATATACAGCAAAAGGTGGGCCTGGCTAATGTGATTTTGGCCGCCACTGTCCGCTTTGCGAGCCTGCTGACACACGGCCATTACCATCCCCTGCACTACGAACACGCCACAGACCGGCACACCAACATACAGCACAGGCACCACCTGTTTGATCTTCTGCACAACCAAGCGGCTGAGGGTGTGCTGACCTTCCACAAAGGCAGTGAGCAACTTTTGAATATGCCCGCGGCACGGAGACCCCCAGTGAATAACAGTGAATCAGTTGTTCCGATGCCCCCGTTGCATATCCAACGACGGCTCACACACTCAGTGGATGGGATCTCTGTCTGGCACCACCCCGCATGCCGCGCCACTGTGCAACACCACCAAGCAGAGGACAGACCCCCCCCTGAACCCCCGCCCGACCCCCACCCAGTTGCACTAGGAAAACATCACATAGCGCACTGGGGAGATTTGGGTATCAACCTGTTCGCGCTATTCCGCACCACCGACAAGCTATGGGTGTGGTGCCCCCTAGGGGACCGTATCCGAGACTTGGATGATCTGCGCTGTTTTGGCAGCATCCAGGAATTCGAACTTCGGTGCACGGCCTCAGCTTTCCTGTCCCTTTCCCCCGCCCAACACCTGCGCCTCTCCCTGCTATTTGATGAATACGGTAAGTGTCACATGCGGTATGTCCATCCACCCCACAGCAAACACATCTTCTGGGGCCTACAGTTCCAGATGAAATCTGCCCTCCAAGCCGTGAACCTGGGGAGGTGGGCAGATCTGATGCAGGCCAGCATTCCATATTGGCCTTACACCTCCCTCCCCGCCCTACGTGTACTCCGCCGAAAGTCACACGTAGGAGAGTGGTACGTGCATGTTCCTCCCCCGGCTTTTCTTGTGTATGTCTCCGTGAACTTAAGAACGGGGGCTGTGTACGTTGGGCAAACCTCCCAGGCCCCGATCCAGCGGCTACGAAAACACTACTGTGACGCACGAGCAGGCACAGACAGTGCCTCTTTCCGTGCACAGCTGCTTCTTACTGACACCAGCAACTGGGTCACCATCCCGGTCCAGTACTGCGACACACTGTTCCAAACGGGGTTAGCGGAACGCCGGTGGTGGGCGGACCTACACAAGTGGGCTTTGAATGACATACCATCAGGGATCAGCGAAACGGACACACCCAACAAGCAATGCGCCTACATCAACAGCAAAATGTTACACACACTACATGAACTTCGTCAGGCGCGTGGTCTGAGGGATGCGCAAAGAGTGAAAGCACTTCAAGCAGTACTCCGGGACACCGCACAACAAATAGGGCTTCCGTTCCACGTTTCCGGGACTGTCGTTGTACCGAATGTGAGCACGACACAAAAAACAGTGATCACGAACATTCTACGAAACGTCTTACGCGACAGCGCCCTGAAGGCTTATGAGCGCTAGGCCCTAAGGCACACGGTGCGGATTGTCCGCTCCAACCCCCACACCGTACGGTCGGTCTTCCAGTCCAAAGCAATGGCACAGTCCAGAATGCTGCAAAAGCCCCCCTGCCGCTGTGCGGAGTTCGCGAGTCAGGCGAAGCAATACGGGGATGTACTTGACGTGGACGGCCACGTGGCACTGATACCGGTTGCACTGAATGTGGGGGGCCACGGTGGGCTGAGGCCAAATGACCCCGTCCCCATCGCAGGAAGCGAGGCACGAAAAAAGGCGATCTCCGGAATCACCACCTTCTGCACACACCTGAATGTGCCTGCACCTCCGCTGGACACCCTGTTGCCCCCCTCACTGTTTCCGGAATCGGGAACGCTCCTGCGCCAATTGCGGCGCCTATCAAAGTTCCTTGCATCCTTCCAGTACACAAGAATTGTGGATAAAGGGTCGGGAGATTTGTGGGGTTTCTGCTCAGCCTGGGTCTGGGAAAAGGTTACTGAATTTATGATCAACGAAAAGTTCCAAGACACGGGGTGGACCCAGGACCAGTGGACACGCGCCATTGGAGACGCGGTCTCAGATATGGAGTTAGAGCGGAACAAACATGGGAAGCTGTGCATCCTCTATGTCCTGGCAAAGGCAAAATCGCGACGCACGGGAAAATGGGTTTTCAGGGGCATCTCTGCCTCCCCTGCCCCCATCCTCCAACAGCGCCAACTACGGAAGGGTGCGCGCGCATTCACCTGTATGCTCCGCATGTTGCAAATAGAAATCACGCACAACTTCCAATACACAGACATCCAGTCAGTGTCAGGCTGGTTGAATTTCGTGGCACGAAAGGGGGCACGCGCAATCACAGAAGTGGACTGCAAAAAACAATTTGACAACATACACCCGAGGGATGTAACACGGGCTTTTGAAAAAGCGACAAAGTGGCTGACCAAGAAAAGGCGCTGGAGGCAGCAGCACCTACACTGGTCAATCCACAGGGACACACCCAAATTGGACAGAGCAGGCGTGGCGGCCAGTGAAAAATTTTGGGTACTAACACACAACCATCTGTCAGCCATGCTGAACTTTGAGCTGTTGCACAACAATGTCCTACAGGCGGTGGGTCAGTTGTGGAGTAGGAAGGTCAGCATCCCAATGGGAGGACCTATCTCGGCACAAAGTGCAGACCTGCATACCTTGTGGGGAGTGAAGAAGAATGGTAAAAGGATGAAAAACCGGGGAAACATGAGCCTGTCTGAGGACGGCTACGTTTTCTGGTCCAGGGGCACAATGTGGTTCAGCCTAGCACAGTTCAGAGACAATGTTCTACTGGCTACCAACTTACCCCCCGGCACGCGCACCACACTTGTACAGGAAGTCTGTGACCTGCTGTCAGGCATCTGGAACCTCGAGGTGTTGTGCGACTGCGTGGACGGGGGGGCCCAATCATGTGACGGGAACTGCCTGAGCCAGAGCCGTCGCGCACTGGGGGTGCACATGACAGTGGGAGGGGGCCACTGTTGCGCGGTCACGCATCCCTCTGCACTCACAGACACCTGGGAACTCCGATACGGTGCACCCCTCATCAGCCCGGCACGCGCATCCAGAGAGTATTTGCCGTGTATACTCATTAGCAGCCTCACTGCTACCCTCCCCTGGCAGCAAACATGGGCTGCCCAAATCCTGTCGGCACTTGCCTAGGCCCAGCTAGCAATGCTTTCAGGTTACAGGCGAATGACGGTGATGCGGGCGCTGCACAAAGCAGTGTGCCGTGTGTATGCCGCCTCCCCGTGGTGGTCGGAAAACACTATGCGCGCCGTGTACAGCATTGGTCACGACCTCCCATGCTCCCGTGGTACCGCCACAGCAAAACTGGTGCACTGGCTGGCAAACAGGGCCGTCTGGGAAGGGGACAGATACACGGATAGGGAAATCCCAGAAGATCTTCAGCCAGAAGGATACACGCCGGCCTGGTGCATGGACATCGCCCTCCTGCGGAAAATAGCCACTGTGCCCTGAATCCGATGCCGTACACCCCTCCCTGGGTTGCCTCACCACCCCAAACCCCTGTCTGCTGGGCCCCTGGATGTCAAGTCTGTCGGGATTCCACCATGATACATTTGCACGTGTCCTCTGTGGCATGCAGCGGGTTGGGGGGTTAGGGGGGGCAGAACAATGACTGTCCGACCTTTTCTCAATACAATTTTTGCACCCATACGGGTAAGAGGCATGGACGGTCTAGTGCTATGCGCCATGGCTGGCGCTCGTCGTGGTCGGGGGTTCGAACCCCGGTTCGTCCGTCCGTCCAGGGGCCCGTCGGTGAGGCCGCCGCCACCGCCCCCTTCAGCATCCCGCTCCACCACCGGTACCGCCGGTGCGACGGGTGGCGTGTCTCCTCCATTTTTTCCCAACCCCAACCCCAGCCCCCAGGCCGCGGGCGGACACACAAAAACGAAGCACCAGACACAGCACACCTGCAGCAGCGCGCCCCGTCACTGCTACCGCCGTCCGCCGGGTGGCGCATGTCCTCCTCATACTCCTCTTCCGCTTGCCCGCGGAAGAGGACTCGAACTCGGGTCTTCAGGGCGGCGGCCGGCTGCACGGCCGCTCCACCACGCTGCGCGAAACCCAGCCAAACTCCGGTCCCTCCATCCCCCCTACCTCCCCTGCCCTGAATGTTGCTCTTTGTTTGTATGACTGGGGAAGACACAAAAACGAGGCACCGGGCACGACACACCTGCAGCAGCGCGCCCCGTCACTGCTACCGGCGTCCGCCGGGTGGCGCATCTCCTCCTCGTATTCCTCTTCCGCTTGCCTGCGGAAGAGGACTCGAACTCGGGTCTTCAGGGTGGCAGCCGGCTGCACGGCCGCTGCACCACGCTGCGAAAACTCCGGTTCCCCATCCACCCCTCCTGCTTTCCCCGCCCTGAATGTTTTCCTGTGTGTGTGTGGCGGGGTGGTGGCACCCAGCACACGATAAATCTAGGCTATGGCAACGGCAGTGCACGAGCTCCTCCGCGGGCGGTTTTTATGGTTTGTTGCCCGGTGCAGAACTGAACTCGGGAAATGGTAAGGTCCACTGTCCGGAACTGCATTTGCTCATTCTCTACCAGCAAACCGAAAGACGTCTAGGACAGCTCTGCTGTTCCTGAGGAGTTTTCTTTCAACCGCTTTTCTTGCTTCGTTCTTGTCTCGCGGTTCTCAACGTGTGTGTGTGTGTGTGTGTGTGTGTGTGTGTGTGTGTGTGTGTGTGTGTGTGTGTGTGTGTGTGTGTGTGTGTGTGTGTGTGGGTGGGTGTGGGTGTGGGTGTGGGTGTGGGTGTGGGTGTGGGCGTGTGTGCGTGTGTGCGTGTGTGCGTGTGTGCGTGTGTGCGTGTGGGTGTGGGTGTGGATGTGGGTGTGGGTGTGGGTGTGCGTGTGCGTGTGTGCGTGTGTGCGTGTGTGCGTGTGTGCGTGCGTGCGTGTGTGCGTGTGTGCGTGTGTGCGTGTGTGTGTGTGTGTGTGTGTGTTTGTGTGTGTGTGTGTGTGTGTGTGTGTGTGTGTGTGTGTGTTTCTATGTTATGGCGTGGGTGTGCGGATGTGTGGGTGCAGGTGCATGAGTTTGCGGACGCGGTCTGTGTGATGGCGCGTGCGGGACTGTGTGTGTCAGGCCGCCACCGTGCGTCCAAGGCAGCGCTGTGCTGGTCCACAGACATGGAGCCTTGTGGAATAGAGAACAGTGCCCCCGTGCAACGCCCCTTGCTCCGGAGCCGATGCAGGACATGGACTCAGGGGGGGTGGGGGCCCGGCCGGGCCCGGGGAGGATGGGGTGGGTGCCGGTGCAGAGATGTGCGCGTAGGCCAAGCGGGTGGGGGGGGGGGGGGGTTATCCGCTGTGTCCGATACTGTCCAGGGCTGTGGCTCTTGAAGAAGACCTCAGGACCAGACATGCCGCATGCCGCTAGTGTCAATTGATTTTCGTTAGGAATCGGCCCCGTACCATGTGCCACTCAGTAATATCTGTTCCGGTCGCACCCGCAACTCAGTAAGAACCAGCTCTGTCCCATGTCCGATCCAGCTCATTCTGATCACGCATGACCTGGCGGACACTGGTGGCAGGTCTGCTCAGGAACACTATTGCATGGTCCTTCTGTGTCACAGCGGAGGGCGCCTGTGGCAATGTCACGGAAGAGCTTTGTGTTCTGTTGCCTGCGGCCTGTGCCTTGCAGCGTAAAGGTCAGCACCCAACATCTGTAGCCCTGTACGGGGGGTCTAGGGCCCGAAAGCGTGTGTGACAAACACAGCCCAGACCAAGTCCGGGTCTGGGGTGGGGGGGGTCCGCCCTTCCCCCCCCCCCCCCTCTAAGGGTTGTCCGCGTGGGTGTGCCCAACATGGCCTTCGTCTCAGTCAAGATAACTATTTCCCGCCAGTAACTCAGGCTCCGGGAGGGGGTGGGGGGAGGCGGGCCATGGGGAGGAGGGAAGGCCGTCTCCTCCGCCCCTCGGACACCTGCTTTGCATGGGCTGTGAACAGTGCTCTGCAGTGCATCCCCCGGCCGCGGAAGTCACGGGGGGCCCACTGATCTCTGAAGGCACCCCTGGCCGCCGCGCCGCATGTACCTGCGTTTGTCAGGGAGTTTCAAGATGGCCTCTGCCAAGAAGGAGCTGCACCGCCGACAAGACCAGTGCCGTATGGACGTGCTTTCGTGTGTGTCTGTGTGGGGGGGGGGGGGGGGTTGCGGATCCGGCGCCGCAGTGCCCCCTCATTACAGTGGCCATGCGGTAACCCCCACAGACGTGGGGCCCTCCGGATTATTGTCCACACGCCTACACGACCCAGTGTCGTGATGCCCCGGTGGTCTCACTTGGGGAGTCTGGTAGTAGCCTCCTTGAGAGGGGGAGGGGGGCAGGCTGCACGTGGATACAGCCACCACAAAGGGCCGAACACATGCACTGGGGCGTCCTGGGCATTCCACGGGATGTACTCCACTGAGAAGGGTTGGCACCCCCCCTGCCCCACCACTCCCCCACCGCCCCCACCGCCCATCGGGGAATGAGGGGTCCATGACTGCCGTCCCGGAGGACAGACCTCCAGCAGGGCTACCGCACACGCACGCACATGCGCCTGCGTGCATGGGCGTGCATACATGTGCACACACGTTCGCCCACGCATACACACATATACACACATTGTGCATGCATGCACTCCTGCTGCACCCACCCACACACACGCGCGCGCGCGCAAGGCTCGCCGGTTTACTCAACCGTCCTAAGCATAGGACTCGCAACTGTAAGGTCGCCGGTTGGAGCCCTGGGCTAGGCAAATCTGGAGGCGTATGGGGAACCCCGGCTCAAGGATTTCCGCCCGGGCAATCGCTAAACTGAATAGGTCGTGGGACCGCCTTGCAGTCACCTGCGAATTTGGGCAGGGCTTTGTAATAAAAGGATACATACCTTGGTACACACACACACACACCAGAGATATGTGCGATGCCCTGCCACCGGGATTACGTACAGTTGAGAAGGGCCCAAGGCCCGGACCTACTACATCTACTGTGCATTGTTATTGGCAGGGGCATCACCTGGTTCACGCCCGTGATCTAAAAGAAATTCCCTTCAAGTTTCTTTTTGAGTTGGCCAACCGCAACTCCACCGCTTTAATGAGGCGAGATGGCAGGACAGATCCTTAAACAAGCAGCGCTTGGTACCGGTCATGCCGTGCCTCTGGCATGCATGCGGTTTGGCACAGACCCATGCGGGCCGAGGTCATGGTGGGCAAATCCACCTCCACCACCACTGGATTGTGGTCCAGCACTTCCACTATGGCTGGTGCACAACCGCGTAGTACTTGGGGGTACGCCTGGTGAGGTGGCAGGCACACCTCATGCAAGCCTCCGTTTTATCGGCCGTGGCACAATCGCACCCGGCACAATGTGCGGGTTGCGATGTGTGTGTGTGTGGGGGGGGGGGGGGGCTAACACAACAATGCCGTAGACTTTGCCTTGGCCTCCATGCTTTTCTTGGTCCTCTCTCTTGCCAGCGTTGAGGGTGTCTTGCTGTAGGCGGTCATGAGCGTTGTTCCTCGTTCCACATTTGGAACAACCGACCAACATAAAAAACCTTGCTTCTTGAGTGTGGTCCTCTGCTTGGCAACACCAATACCATTGACCTTGCAACTACCTTCCGTCTGGGTTAGGAGTGGGGTCTCGAGGAGGGCAGCGGAGTGTGGTTGCCGAGCTACTTTGGGCAGTTGCCCCCCCCCCCCCCATCATTGTGGCGCGCGTGAGAGCACCTACCCTGCGCACCTCACAGGGCCATTCACCAACTGTCTTTGCAAGTGGAATGTTTGTTGTTTGCGTGCTCAAGGGACATGGGGACACAAGGAGTCCAAAGTTGGTCAAAACACAGCCCGTTTCAACCCTCATTAGGGACCCCTCCAGGCACTTGAGGCACATTTGTTTTGGACCATGATTGCCCACATGGGCCCGTTTGTGTCCTTGTGAGGCGACATAATGCCTCAGAAGGTGCCCGACTTGCAACTCAAAATGGGCCACGAAGCATGATTTTTTCCGGTTGGGGCCCCACCTCGTCTCCCATACCTACACGCAGCCCAGCAAGATCCCTAGGCCTTGTCTCTCCAAAGTGTAGTCATGGTGAGGGTTTGGGGCCCAAGCACTTTCTACCTTACACGGGTGCCACATGAGGGGGGTATTTCTACGGGAAATCATGCCATGGGGGGTTTTGCACACCCCCTTCTTTTTGGCTTGACTTCAACGCCAAATTGGGGTTTGCACATTGTCATGGGTACAAAGACCCCCCCCCCACCCTTTTTGCGGAGGATGCCACTAGTCCGGTCATCAGAACCCTTGCGTGCACCATCACGAAGCTTACGCGGACAAGCAGAGGCATCAAAAGTGCTCCTGCATGCATTCTTTCCCTTCACTATGTGGCTGGACCTTGGGTCTTATCAGGGATTCTGGTATTTCCGTGGCAGGAAAATCACGGAAAATCACGGAAATCGGCCAACGTTGAAAATCACGGAAATCACGGAAAATCACGGAAAATCACGGAAACGGAAATTGAAGTTCCTATTGTTTGCTATTGTTGTTCCTGGCCGCCACGGAAAATCACGGAAAATCACGGAAACGGAAATGAAAGTTTCTGTTGTTTGCTATTGTTGTTCCTGGTTGCTAAGTGTTAGAGTGCGGTCATTTAGTCTGGCTGGACTGGTTGATGTTAAAAATAGGCAGCGCATGGGCAAGGACCTGCGTGAGGCCTGCGTCACCATGTTTTGCAATGGTGATGTTCAAGAACAGTTCGCAAAATGGCAGTAGACCGCCCCCAAATGTCTTGTGCTTTGTTTCGTCTCTTGTGGGTGTCCAGGTGAGGCAAAGCGGATGCATAAGGAACATTTTTGTACCACGGAAACACCACAGAAAATCACGGAAATATCACGGAAATACCACGGAAAATCACGGAAAATCACGGAAAATCACGGAAAATCACGGAAAATCACGGAAGGGTTTTTTCAGGCCAATCACGGAAATAGTAGAATCCCTGGTCTTATGGCCCACCACCATGCCTTGGAGAGTTTGCAGGTCCGTTCGGGTGCTCTTGCGTGAAGTGGGATCATTTGCAAGCACGCCGTTGCTGGCCCTTGGCATCATTGGTGGCTAGACCAGTCAGTTGTCATGTGTGCTACTGCTGGGCCCTGGCATCGCTCATGGGATTTTGCCGCAAACACAACCTACCCCAGTCTCTATCAATCCCCCACCAAGCCCCAACTGAGCCCGGAAAGCCTCTACCACAACCCTTCCAAGCCCCTACAACAGCACAACTTGTTTGCATAGCAACTGCTAGCATGCATTGTGCAGTTGTGCACCCCGTTTGGGCACAAAGGTTCCACCCAAAAATCACAACAATGGTGCGGCGGGGCCTCTTGGGTGCATTAAAACGACCGCACATTTGGGGCAACAAAGTGCATGTTTTTGTGTGGCATGATGGAAAGTGGACAAACAGGCACCTTTAAACCTCCAAGGCGCCCACCAATGGCTGATACTTGCAAAAACTGGTTACGCCACAGAAGGGTAGACCCCCCCTCCCTTTTTCAACGTGGCCAATTATAGGCCAAGCCTCATGGCGTTATGTTTCACACGAGCTCCCCCCGTCCCCTGGGGTACGGCATCCCAGCCAAATCTTCAGGTGGCTGCACCTCCAGCAAACACTTGCGCCCACATGCGCACATGCGCGTGCACACACTCATGTGCCCGGGCATCCGCACACCAAACCTTTCACACGCACGCATGTGCGCACACAAATAAACTGCCTGTCCTCAAAGAAGGCTTTGGGGCCTGGCCACCGTGCCCCATCACGAGGACAACAATGAAGGGGCTGCTGGAGGGACCTCCGCGATGCCGTTCATTTGTGTTGGCTTTGTGACGGGGTCGTCCGTGTCGCTCTGGCGCGCCCTGACCCGCCGCCGAATGACGTCCGGGGCCTGCGCCGCGTGCCCCTGCGGCCCCGGAGGGCGATGAGCTGCTGCCCCAAGGGGCCCTTCGGTGCGTTCAGGCCCACGCAGTGCCGTGTGTTTGTGTCTGCAGATGCACCGCCTTCGGAAGCTCCACAGGCCCCGGGCGAGGCCTGGAACGTCTTCGCCGCCCGCGGTATGCCCTGCTCCCGGAAGGAAGGGGCCGGGCGCTCCGCGAAGGGCACGGGGGGGGGGGCGCACGCGCAGGCGACCGCTTGGGCGCTTCCTTGGTCCGCTTTCGGCGTGTGTGCGGGGGCTAAAGGCGTCCCCCCCCCCCCCAACCCCCCCCACGAGGGGCCCCAAGGGCTGCCTGTGGCCGTGCCTGTGTCTGTCTTTATCGGGTTTGCAAAGTCGCTGCGGCAGGCGACATGTGCCCGCACGTGAGGGCGCATCGAGCGGTCGGGGGGGTGCATCCGGCGGCATTGCTGTACTACCGCAGGAAAGTCGCTGGCCTGTGTCCACTGCGGCTGCGCGCTGGGTGCAGCGGCTTGCCCCTTTGGTGATGTTGGCGGTGTCAGTCAGACGCCCCACGGCAGGCGCTGCGTCAACTGAAAAGGGAGGGCTCGGTGCAGAGCACCGATTGCCTACGTTTGCCCATTCCATCGCCGTTGTTTTGCGCATTCACTCGGGGCGGGGGGCGGATCAACGGGGAGGCACGGGATGAGGATTACCCCCCCTCTTGGGCAGCTGCGTTTTTGTGCCATGGGAAGCGTGGTGTTTTGCCAACCAAGATGGCTGACATTCCTAGGAAGATGACCTAAATCCCTACCAAGATGACCTAAATTCCTACCAAGATGACCTAAATTCCTACCAAGATGACCTAAATTCCTACCAAGATGACCTAAATTCCTACCAAGATGACCTAAATTCCTACCAAGATGACCTAAATTCCTACCAAGATGACCTGAATTCCTACCAAGATGACCTAAATTCCTACCACGATGACCTAAATTCCTACCAAGATGACCTAAATTCCTACCAAGATGACCTAAATTCCTACCAAGATGACCTAAATTCCTACCAAGATGACCTAAATTCCTCCCAAGATGACCTAAATTCCTACCAAGATGACCTAAATTCCTACTAAGATGCCCTAAATTCCTACCAAGATGACCTAAATTCCTACCAAGATTACCTAAATTCCGACCAAGATGACCCAAATTCGTGTAAGAAGTTTCGTGGGCATGACCGTCAAATGAGGAGACACTCATGTTGCACTTTTGCGGTCACCAACAACGACCCGCACGACCAAAAACATTCACGCCACAAAGGGGTACATAAGCCCCCCCTCTTTTTTTATTTTCAGAATTCTGCGCCAAACCTCATGATGTCACATTTTGCAGGATTCCCCCCCCCCCCCCCCGCGCGCCTGCATTCACCCGTTGTTCTTCTCAACACCCAATACCCACTTGTTACTATGCCAACCGTGGGGGGTATTGGGGCTGTCACATCGCGGGGGTGCACAGAGCCCACAAGCACATACGGGGGAGGACGGCATATGTGCGGGTTCAGTTTGGGGCGGGGACAGGCGCCTGGGATCATTCGTCAGCCCTGGACAAGCCAATCTTTCTTGTGGCTCTGCATGTGTTGCTGCTTGTCGTGCTGACTGACTGTCTCAGCACCGCCACCCACATGGCAGACGCACGCATCACCCGATGGAGGCCTGTCTCAGCACCGCCACCCACATGGCAGACGCACGCATCACCCGATGGAGGCCTGTTCCGTGTTGTACGACTGGACCTTCCTCATCCGAATGTGCAACGGGCCCCGTTTTTCTCATTCGGTGGAAGCAATGCCACGCTGGAGCCACACCCGCATGGCGGCATCCCGCAGTGGAGACAGCGGCTTGGGCAGAAGTGTGTTGGTGGCCGCCGTTGGCCCTTGTTTCGAAACATTACAGGAAATGGTCCTGTCGATCCGCCCCCACCAGGGCTCCTCTTAACAACTCGGCACCACTGGGTTGGGGGTGGGGCTGGGGGGGAGACCCACACGACCCCCCCACCCCGCCTGGACCCACCCAAGCACCCCCACCCCCACAAAAAGCCCTGAACCCCCCCCCCTCCCCCAACCCAGACGCCTGCCGGGGGTTGGTGACATGGGTGTTTGTGGGGGCCCGGGGGGGGGGGGGTTCCCTCACTGGCTTCGTTACGTAGGTTGTCGGTGTTGAACATACTTTGTCTTGTTTGACTGTCAACTGACGAGGAATCTGACATTCGGACCCGCGTTGTGCCCGTTTGTTTGCAATCGTGTGTGTTGCTGTATGTGTGTGTGTGTGTGTCTGTGTGTGTGTGTGTGTGTGTGTGTGTGCATCCAAATACACCGTCCGCACCTGCTGTTGTCGCATGAAGGATCGAGCCTCCTGACCCACCAACCCCCACCTCAGAGCACCAACGTCCTCATAGCCTTGTGTATCCAGATGTCCCGTGCCCTGTCGGATAAAAATCTCGGTAGATGGGCAGCACTCCACCAACTGCGT
The DNA here is from genome assembly GCA_964036045.1 of Eutreptiella sp. 'Long Island Sound 2002'. Classification (NCBI taxonomy): domain Eukaryota; phylum Euglenozoa; class Euglenophyceae; order Eutreptiales; family Eutreptiaceae; genus Eutreptiella; species Eutreptiella sp. 'Long Island Sound 2002'. The sequence goes on from OZ038403.1 coordinate 16,187,942, forward strand.
GTTTCCTACCTCCCGTACAACACGCACGCTGCGCTCAGGATGGCTCGGAGGTTGAGCCACGTCCACGTCTGGTACACCAATGTAACACCCCCCCAGTACGCTGTATACCTAGTATTCCATATATACCTCCACCTCGTGTATGTGGGCGTCACAAGCAAGGCACTGACTGTTCGCCTCCGGAAGCACCAAACAGACGCATCGAGCTTCCAAGACTGCTCCACACTCCACAGATTAATGTTGCAAACGGACAGTGCCCACTGGGGAATCATCCCCCTGCAATTCATGAACGATGAGTGGTACGCCAGCGTCAGGGAACGACACTGGTGGTTCCTGTTCAAGAAATGGGCCTGTAACGACGTTGCGCCAGGCATAAGCACCGAGGGACAAGGGTCGGGACCACGGGGATGGCTGAACCAACGAGTCCTGCAAGTCCTGCACCGCATGAAAGAGGCCCGACAGATAAAGGATTTTCCGCGTGTAAAGTTTTTGCAGCAGGACCTTCACAGTCTGGCCTCGCAGATGAGTGTACCACTGTACTCTGTAGGCAGTATCATTGTTCCAAATTTGCAGCCATCTCAGAAAAGTGCCATTCACAGAGTCACCCGAAAAATGATTGCTTCCGTTGCCAGCCCCTCGTGGGAGAAACAGGCCCTGGCGAAAGCCATACGTGTCGTCCGCAGTAGCCCTGTAAACGTCCGCCGCGTTTTTGAGCAACATGCTCGGCGATTCGATAAGCTAGGCGACCGGCCCCCGTGCAAGTGTCACACAGCACCAAAATTCCCGGGGGTCTCCACAGTCATCGATGGACACATAGCGTACACACCACTGTGGGTACCTACCTCAGACACCAATGCCCGACCCAATGACCCCCTACCCCTCAGAGGCTCCTCCGTCCGCTCCCAACTCCTCTCTGACCTGCAAAAGATGGCGGATCAAATCGGTGCCAGGCTTCCGCCCCTCGAACTGATGCTCCCAGACTCGCTGTGGCCAGAGCCAGGCCACCTGCTCACGCAAGTCAGGAAATTTGCCAAGTCGGTCTGTCAGTCCCACTACGTCCGCATTGTCGACAAGGGGGTGGGAGTCCTGTGGGCTTTCTGCCGCCACTGGGTATGGGGCATCATCCAACAGTTCCTGCAGGCCGAAGGCTACACCCCGTCCCCCAAAACACTGCCCCAGGCCATGGCCTTCGTCTCAACAGAGCTCGACGCCAGAGGCTGGGACCGCAACTCGGCCGGTCAACTTCCCCTCCTCTACCTCCTGGGTAAATTCAAATCACTGGCTAAGGGTAAATGGCTCTGGCGCGGCATTACCTCCCTCCCCCAACCCCTGCTACCCAAAAAATCGCTGCGCATTGCCGCACGCGCCAACACAGCCTTCCTCCGACTCCTGTGCCAAGAAGTCCCATGCTGTTTTTTAGCTCAAAGCATCTCAGAAGTAAGCCGATGGTTCCACTGGTTAGACACCATAAACGCCCGGTTCATCAGCGAAGTGGATTGCAAAGATCAGTTCAACAATATATGCCCCACCGACATAGAGTCCCACCTGAAGGAAGCCAGCACATGGCTCGCCAAACGCCGCAAGTGGCGCATGACTGATATTGAGTGGTCAATACACAAAGACTCCAAAATGCTCGACAGAGCGGGACACGCTAAAGCAACGAAATTCTGGTACATCACCCACACCCAAATGTCAGACACAATTACATTTGAAATGCACTGCAATAACTTCATCAGAGCGGTGGGAGGGTTATGGTGTCGCCACGGTTGCATCCCAATGGGCGGTTCTTTTTCAGCCCAGGCAGCCGACCTGCACAGCCTATGGCAGGTGTATTCGAACCGCCACCTGCTACGCCGCCTGAGCTCCCTCACTGTTTCCGAGGCAGGATTCCCCTACTGGGAGTCACCACAGGGGATCACCGCACTGTGCCAATTCAGAGACAACATCCTAATTGCCACCACCAACCCCGACACCCCTTCCCAACCCCTCGTCTCCATAGTGTCTAGCCTGCTAGGAGAGGCGTGGGGCCTGGATGTGCTCTGCGAGTGTATGTCAGGCCCAGGGGACACCTGCAAACATCACTGCCACTCAGCGTCCACCACAGCCCTCGGTTTTGACATGATTCGCGGGGAAACCGGTAAGGGACTGGCGTATCTGCACCCCAGCGCACTCTCATCAACCTGGAGTCTGAAAAGTGCACCCCCCCTCCTGTCTCCGGCAAGCGCCTATCCTGCCTACCTCCCGGGTATCATGACGGGCGCCTTGAGCAACACACACCCTTGGGCCACGACATGGGCGGGGGAGCTGCCGTCCCTCTCCGCTTGGTTACAAATAGCACTTCTCAGCGGGTATGCATTGCCCCAGATCACCAGAGCGGCACACTCAGCAGTCACTCGGGGCTTGTCTACAAGCCCCAATGACCACACAGCAACGGCCCGCTACCTCTACACGGTTCGCCAACTCCTCCCCATGCCACACTGTTGCCACCTCACTTTGTGCGCCGCATGGCTGCGACGACATGCACACTGGGCGGGGGACAGCTACAGTAGTTGGCACTTGGATCCATCCCTGTCACCAGACGGCACCACAGGTTACTGGTGTGGGGACTGGGAAATCCTCCACCTCCACGCAGCCAAAGTTAAACTCAGCAACCATGACTGCCCCCCTTGGGAGACTATGTGTGTGTAGTTCGTAAATGTGCATGTTTGAGCCACAGACACACAATGTGGGGTAAGAGGCCTGGAGTGGTCCAGTGGTCAGAGACATAGACTCGTGAGCCTATAGCGGAGGTTCGATCCCTCCTGTCGTCATAAACGCACCACCGCCCCCTACAACAGCACATGCGGCAACCGGGTCTACCGGCAGCGGGAGGCGCGCCTCGCTATTTTTCATTCACCCCCAACCCCCTACACGCGCCACAAAAAACGCATGACCGCCCCCTCCGGCAGCGCGCGCGGCTTACGGGTCTTGAAGCCCGGCAGCGTGGGGAGGGGGGCGCATTCACTGCAGCCGGGCACCTGCAGTCTTCTCTTCGGCAGTGCAGCCACGCGCACAGCGGGAATCGAACCGGCGCCTTCACGGCACGAGCCCGTTGATTCAACCGCTGGGGCAGCACACACCACAGCCACGTACACGACCGTGCACACATACCAACACAGGCAGGATATAGGACACCCCACGATGTGCGCCGCTTGGCAGCTACGAAATGCGTCGGACCCAGTGACCATGACTGCCCCCCCTGGGAGTCTGTGTGTGTGTGAGCGGGTGGTTACACCCGTCTCCAGCGAAGCGCCTCCAGAGTAGACATGTAAGTAGCGCTGCGGTTCTTCAACAAATCTTACACTCATTGGCTAGACAGGGCCGGACAGTGGGCAGGGTCTTTAGTGATCATTACACATTGCACTGTGAGAACAAGACTCCTCTTCGCCGTCACTCCTGTCACAGAAAGGACCTTGCCTACCTTTTTGTTAATGGCCTGATGAAATTGTCTCGGTGACCAGTGCTCTGCCTTCGCTTGCTTTCGTCTTCACTGACGTTGTGCCCCGCGTTTGGTCCCCACTGGTTTTCCCGCACGAAGTGTGTGCTACACTTACCACATCGGATGTGGTGTGGAGCATTTTCCGAACTTCACGATGTTTGGTTGGTCCCCCACAGCCCCACCGACCGGCCCACCGCCGCTGCACCCACTTCTGCACCCCCCCCCCTCCCCGCCTCCCCTTCTCAGCGCATCCCCACCCCCCGCCCACTGCCTCACCGCCTGCTGCTGTGTGCAGTTGGAGGGCCGTTGCAGGCCCGCCCACCCCAGACCAGCAGCACGGTGCCGGTGAATCAGGAGGAGGAGGAGGCCGCGGTGGTGATCCAAGGTGTGCTCCGTGGGCCGTGGCAGGGGGCGTGCCCGGGGGCTGATGCTGCATCGCCGCCGCCACGTCTGTCACGCATGACTACGCTACCGCCGATAACACGGGCCCGGGCATGACATGGGGGGTGTCGTGGGGTGCTGCATCGCCGCCACGACTGTCACGCATGACCCGTGTGCCGCCCCAGGGAGCTTCAAGATGGCGCACGCGAAGCGGGAGCGGCGCAAAAGACAGAACGACGTCCGTATGTCTGTGCCGCAGGAGCCCCCAGGCCTCCGTCCCCTTACCCCCAGCCCCTTTTACATCGCCGAAGCCCCCTGGAGTGGCGGTCCAGAGCCCGTGGGTTGCTGCACACGGGGGCCAAGAGGGGCCGCCATCCGGGACCATCGACCGCCGCCTCGATGGAGCTCGGCCCCTGTGCACGCCCTCCGCCCTGTGCCTCCCTGCCTACAACCCCCCCCCCCCTCCCGGTGCCCACATCGCTCCCCCCGCCGCTGCAGCCGCATGTGCCCCCTCAACCCCCCCTGTGTCCAATCGAGCCCAGAAAGCGAGCTGTACCATGGTATCAGCGGTGTGGAATTGCTGGATATTGCTGCACGTGCAGACCGGGACGCGCATGTGTAGAGCGCTTTGTTGACCTGAATGCGTCCCCCCCCCCCCCCCTTGTTAGTCTGCATCTGATTGATCGCGGTGTGTGTGTGTGACCATGTGTGACCATAGGTGTGACCATATGTGTGACCATATGTAACCATATGTGACCAGTGTGCCCATATGTGGGACCATGTGTGACCACATGTGACCATATGTGTGACCATGCGTAACCATGCGTAACCATATGTGTGACCATATATGTGACCATATGTGTCCATGTGTGACCATATGTGTCCATGTGTGACCATGTCACTCTGCAGTGTGGGGGGCTCTGGGGGGGGGGGGACTGCGGAGCCACTATGTTGGGGCTGACCCTGTAGAGAACCGCGCGGAGGGAAAATGAGGATTGCTGGTACCAACTGCCATCTACCGCTGGCTGCGCACGTACAAACCGTCCGTCACGCTGTGACCCACATGGCCCCCCGATGCCAGGCCATTGCACCAGACCCACACCGATCCAAACATTTCGAAAATAGGTCAATAGGGAGCGCAGGGGAGATGCCTGCCGACACCTGCTGAGTGCAACAGCCCCCCCCCCCCACCCCCCAAAGTCGGCGAGGGGCCCAACGACTCGGCGAAATTCGGCGAAGTTGCCAAAAACCGAAATCTGGGGTGCAGCCCTGATGGAGGAGTGCCGTGCAGAATGGAATGATAACTACACCGCTACCACCGCCTTATTTTGTGCCCACCTCCACAATTTTGATGCCGCCCTCCAAGTCGGGTAAACCGCACCGCCGACTCGTTGGCCGCCAGGTGTGCCGACTCGGGGGGGGGGGGGGGGGTTGCGAGTTGAGGTGTGTGGGCGCTGGGCTGCGCGGTGTGCGTTCAAGTGGTGTTCAGCGTGGTCCACAGTCTTGTTCATTCATTCATTCTTTTGAGACCACGTTTCCAGTTTCCAATCCGGGCCACCGGGTGGATAACCAGCACCGAGCAGCCCGTCCCCAGTCCACACAACCCCAGGAACACCCCCTTTGGGTCTACACGCTATGGCCCTCTCTGTGGGTGTGCACGCGCTTGTGTGCCGGTGGGTGGGTGCGTGGATGTGGGGGGGTTCGAGCCATCGCCACGGCCCTGCCCAACACCTGCCGACCCCTGCCGAGAGCGTTCTTGACACCCACTGAGAGCCTCGGCAGGGGTCGCGCTCAGAGATGGTGTGTGCCCTTTGATGGCAGAAGGGGATGTAGTCGAGGCGTGCGTGGCCCTGCCCCCATGCCCCATGCCCCGCGCGTTGATGTGCTGCAGCGGACTACAAGGGGCCTCAGCGGGCACGGCAGGCCACGTCACGCAACACGGCCCCAGTCAACGAGGAGGAGGAGGACGCTGCCCGCACCATCCAAGGTCTGTGGGAGGGCCTGTGGGCGGGGCGGTGCCAGGGGCCGGCGACCGTGTGTCCCGGGCAGCGATGCCGAGTGGGTGTGTGGGTGAGTGCCCGGGGGGCCCCTTTGGCACTGTGGTGCCCTGGGGCCATGCTCAGCTCAGCCCGACGGATGGTAGGCCGAGCCGACAGGGGCTGTGGAGGCATGGCCCAGGGGCCCCGGGCCGTTTCCGGGATCATGCGGGGCTGGTGCGGCGCTGCAGTGTGATGTGGCGGGGGCAGAGCAGGGCCGGCAGCGAGCGCTGCCCGACCGTTCGGAGTTGGGGGAGGTGATGCCGGGGCTGTGGCATAGGGCGGCACTCGTGCACCGCCGCACGGGGCACGTGCACTTGCGCACAGGCACGTCCTCAGGCCCGCATGTCGGTCCGCCGCTAAAACGGGGCCCAAAGGCGGGGGGAGAAGATTGGGTTGAGGTGTGGGGGGGGGGGGAGCTTTCCCGCCCTTTTCCAAACCCCCGCCCCCCTCCACCACAGGCACCCGAGTCTGCCTGCTTACTACGCCTGGGAGGGGTCTGAGAGGGCGCCCGCGGGGGGGGGGGGGGGTCAGTGCCAATTGGCGCTACAGAACGCATACCTGAGGCTGCTCGTGGGGGAATGCCCCGGGCCGTGGCTCCCGGGGGTCAGGAAGACCGCAGGGGGTTACCTGAAGTGATGGAGCCGTAGCCCCAAAAAGGAGAGGCTGCGAAGCCGATTCTGTGGTGCCGGTGGACATTACCATGTCCCCCTGTTGTAGGGAGCTTCAAGATGGCGTCTGCCAAGAAAGAGCTGCACACCAAACAGACCCAGAAGCGTATGTCCATGCTTAGTTTTGGTGCACTGTTTGTGTGTGTGATAGCTGCCTCGGTCTGTATCAGCACTCACCCCACCCCACCTCACCCCACCTCATCGCACCCCACTCCACCTCACCTCACCTCACCTCACCTCACCCCACCTCACCTCACCTCACCTCACCTCACCTCACCTCACCTCACCTCACCTCACCTCACCTCACCTCACCTCACCTCACCTCACCTCCACCTCACCTCACCTCACCTCACCTCACCTCACCTCACCTCACCTCACCTCACCTCACCTCACCTCTCACCTCAAACCCCTGCTCACCACTGCACTGCACCACACCACACTGCAACGCACCCCACTCCACCTCACCTCACCCCACCCCACCCCACCCCACCTCATCGCACCCCACCCCACCTCATCGCAGCCCACTCCACCTCACCTCACCTCACCTCACCTCACCTCACCTCACCTCACATCACCTCACCTCACCTCACCTCACCTCACCTCACCTCACCTCTCACCTCACCTCACCTCTCACCTCAAACCCCTTCTCACCACTGCACAGCACCACCCCACCCCACCCAAACCCACCCCACCCCACCCCACCTCATCGCACCCCACTCCACCTCACCTTACCTCACCTCACCTCACTCTGCTGCATCTCATCTCCCCTCAAATGACCTCTCCAGCGTAGTAGTATTGGCCCCAAGCAATCAAAGTCCGGCCATGCCTCCATCGCGCGGCCAGGGCGCCCTGCGTGCGAAGGTCGTAAGCGAATTCCATCAGATAACACCATAATTTCTTCGCTGATAGGGCAGGTAGGCGCTACTCTGTAACTATGTGTGTGCGCGCGCCCGACGCAGGGGGTGGCTGAACTAAGGGCGGGGACCATCAACCCAGTGGAGACCCAAAGCCGAGCCTCACCTCACCACACCTCCCCTGACCTCACCTCCCCATCCCTCTACCCTTCCTCCCATTGCCCTCCTGCTCGGATGCATGTCACCGCCACGCCCCGGGCCGTCTGTCACAGAGGCCCCGCATCT
>OZ038403.1:16200643-16210643 GCA_964036045.1 Eutreptiella sp. 'Long Island Sound 2002'
GGCAAAGAGCCCCAAAATCTGCGCAATGTGGACCATCACCCCGAAACCAAGCACGGGCCGTATCTTGGGCTACGTGGCTCAAAATCCTATTCCGAGGGCACCTAGTCCACCCGCAACCCCCCACTTTTTGTGGTTTCCAAGCCTCGAAATCGCCCAACGAGACGCCCAGACCGCCGTACTATTGGTCATTTGGTGGAGCCGGAGGGCAGCTCGGCCTGCGCAAGGTGGGGGGGGCCAACGGTGGGTCCACCAGGGTCCCCAGGGCGAAAAAAAGATTTTTTCCAAAGTTGTTCCTAGACCACTTGGACTGCTCAAACAAGTGTTTTTAGCCTGTTTTGAGCCCGTGGTGGCGCGTTTCGGGCCATGGAAAATCCCAAAATGCCTTGAAAATGGGCCGTTTTGGGACCAAAAATGGGTCAAAAATGGCTCAAAAACGCAATTTTCCAAGAGTGATCCTAGACTATTAGGGATGCTCAAACAAGTGTTTTTAGCCCATTTTGAGCCCGTGGTGACGCATTTTGGCCCATGGAAAATTTCAAAATGCCTTGAAAATGGGTCGTTTTGGGACCAAAAATGGGTCAAAAATGGGTCAAAAACGCGTTTTTCCAAAAGTGATCCTGGACCATTGGGGGTGCGCAAACAAGTGAAATGAGCCCATTTTGAGCCAATTTTTGACCGAGTTTAGCCTCTTCCGCCACGTGTATGCACAAGTTGTACCTTTTGCACGTACCTTAGAGCCGTATGGTGGAGCCACCTAGAGTTGGGGAGAGGGGTGTAGATAACAGGATATATATGTATATGTATCATGTATTATTATCATTACACTGTGTTATTATGTATATTATATGCGTTACATCATCTTAAGAGTGTTCAGGACTCATTGTGCTTTGCTGAGTAGGTAAACCTTTACTGGTACAAAAAAAAACACATAATGACATTATAAGTTCATGTGAGTATCACGTAAAAATGACTATATGTTCAGCTCAGTGCATTCCGTGTCTTGCACTGCCAGTGCCTCCACTGCATTCATCCGCATGGGTCATTCGAAGGTTGTGGGGCGTGTAGTGGAGGGCGGTGCGCACAAGCGCTGGGTGGACATCACCGGGCGCCGGCGATGGGGAGACTGTTTTGGGGGTGAGACCGGGGGAGACCGGGGGTGTGGCCCACAGCCCCCGACCTGCACGCCCCCCCCCTGTGTGTGTGGGGGTAGGGGCTTGGGGGCGGACGGAGTGGACTTGTGGTGGGGCTTTGGGGGGGGGATGAGCACACAACCCCCTCCAATCCCCGGTGGGGGAGGGGGGGGAGGGGTTGCGTACCTCCAGATGGGCATTCAACCCCCTGACGGTTGCGAGCTTCAATGGCCATCTTGAGGTACGCCACCCCTCCCCCCCCTCCTCCGCCGGGGATTGGAGGGGGTTGTGTGCTCAGCCCCCGGCCCCCCCAAAGCCCCACCACACGTCCACTCCATCCGCCCCCCAGCCCCTGCCGGAAAGCAGTTTGTGCACACACCAAAGGCCATTGAAGCACCTACAAAGAGCAATTCTGAATCTTTTGGAGGGCCCATGGCTCGGGCTAGATGGGCCCAGTGGCCACTGTGTGGGTCCCCATGGGGACTCAAGTACCCGTATTGTCACCAAATGATCACCCAACCCCATCGTAGGGCCAACAGAAGGGTTTCGGAAAAGGCGAAATGTGTAAAACATTCTATTGCCTTCGGAAAGTTCACCTCGCAGAGAATCTAACACAAGCAACACACACCCAAAATGGGCTAAAAACAACATAAATGCGGGATAAAACATGCTTTACATATCTTGGATGGTCATTTGAGGTGATCACAATATCAAAAAAAAAGTTTCGGAAACACCTTTTTTTGAGCTGTATAGGCTGGAAAAAGTGCATAAGCAAGTTGTGTACCAATCCCATTGGACCCCCCCCCCCCCCACACACCAAATACCCATATAGGGTGAAAACACAGAAATACGGCCTAAAATATGCTGTACATATCTTGGATGGTCATTTTAAATGATTAGAAATAAGTTTTGAAAACTTCGGTTTTCGAGCTGCCTAGGGTGAAAAACTGCATAACCGCCAACATAGCAAAAATGGCTAGAAATGCATAAACTGCATCAGCGCTCGTCCAATTCCGCCCCATACAAATCCCATGGAGTCGGACCCAGAAACACTTTTTCGGCTCAAAATAAAAAAACCAAAAGATTCATGATTTTCGACCCAAAAAAGGGGGGGATCATCCCCCCCCCCCCCCCACCTCCCTCAAAACCTCAAAAAAGTGGGGTTCAAGTGGGGGGTCCGGGGGGGGGGGGGTCCGGACCAAAAACTCACTGGGGATGCATCTACCGGACAAAATAATGATTTTACAAGGGATTAAACTAACAATTCAACCCCTTGGGGTAGGGTACGCGAATAGGGCCAAAAGGGCCCAAAATGGGGTGTATGTGGCATTTCCCCCTTGTGTACGCCTGCCCGTCTTTGACCCAACAACCTCTGCGAGGTGATTTTCATTCGCTAAATAGCCTACGCAACACAACGGCGAGGTGATTTTGGGGCTTTCAGATTGCCCATGGCACGGGCTACATAGGCCTAGCAGCCACTAATTGGGTTCCCATGGGTGCTGAAGTACCTGTATTGTCGCCAAATGATCACCCAAACCCATCCTAGGGGCAACGGAAGGTTTACATGAAAACTCGAATTTCAAAAAACTTTCACATGCCACTAAACAGCCTATCCCATGTGAAAACGGCTCACTGCCCAAACGCATCCCCGCCCCCCCCCCCGCCCCCCCCTTAAAAGGTTGGGCCAAATCACCTCAAAGAGAGGTTGTTAGATCAAGCGCAGGCGCGAGCGTCGTATACACCCCTTTTTGGGGGGTCTTTGGTGTAGCATACCCCAATGTATGGTTTCTGACGTCTAACCCCTTGTAAAATCATCTTTTTAGGACTAAAAATGATTCCCCAATGAATTTTTCGATTTTGACCCCCGCATCCCCCCGCACCTGAGTACCCCTTTTTTTTGGGGGGGGGTCAAAGCTTCATTGCGTAATGTGGCTGCTGTGTGTGTATTTGGACTTGGGTCCTGAAGAATTTTTTTGTTGTATATGGACCCGTGTAATTTGATTTCGTGCAGCCTCTGCGAAAGGCGCCCAGGACCGGTCACTCGGGCCCGTGATCAGCCTTGATCTCTTTTTGGCTGTGCATGTTGTTGCTTGCGCAATTCTCTTGAGCGCAGTCCCCACGTGACACACCCACGTGTCACCGCAGGGGGGGGGGGCTCCCAGAGGGGGGGGGGGGGGGCACAACCTGCTTCTCTGTTCCGCCGTGCACCACAGGCGGGGGGCAGCGTCGGCGGAAATGCTACGTCAACCCTGCTTTCTCAGGGATACCCAACAAAGGGGACAAAAACAAAGCACTAAAAAAACAAAAAAAAACAAAAACAAAAAATTTCCCATGGTGTCCTTGACCCTACCTTTGGTCCGGTAGATTGCCCCCACTGGGGTTTGAAACTAGGACCTTCAATTGCAGAGGCACTGCTTTACCACTGGGGTATGGCCCAACTCTGATATACCTCTGCACAGGGGTGTTATTCATATTTGGTCCAATTTGGTTTTCATCCATTATTGGGTTCTCCCTAAAAAACTGAGTATTTTGAGTATAGACACATGGGGTGAAAACCCATTTTTTCACCCTCTACTAATTCAAGCAAAATTTGCTTCGGGCGCCTTCGTCGGCCATGGTCCGGCACTTTCCAGCCAATTTCCAGGGAGGGGGGGGGGGGAGGGGGGGGGGAGTCGACGTAAAGGGTCCCGTGCCGGCGAGCTCCCCCGTGCTTGGGAGCCCCCCCCCACCCACCCAAATAGGGTGAAAAACACATAAAGAGGGTATTGCGCTTTTACAGTGCATGAGCCTATGTACAGAGGTCGAGGGGCTGGGGGAAGGGCCGATCTCGGAGTTCTGTGCCCTCCGCCGGGCTGATGTGTGGGTCCCCCAGAAAGCAGGGTTTAGGCAGCCAATTCTGATTTTGTCCCCATTTGTTTGGAGACCCCCGAGAATGCAGGGGTGATGTAGCATCTCTGCCCTCTTTTGGGCCCAGTTTGATTTTGTCCCCGCGCTCGGCGTTGGGGACCCCCGAGAATGCAGGGGTGATGTAGCATTTCCGCCCTCTTTTGGGCCCACTTTGATCTTGTCCCCTTTGTTGGGGACCCCCGAGAAGGCAGGGGTGAGGTAGCAGTGGCCGGGAATTGATTCGGGGGTGCTATGCCCTTAAACACAAGTACCACCTACCATGCCCCCCCCCCCCTGTTGCAATTTTTTGTTGCCAACATACATACTGCAAAAATGTCTACCGCGATGAGGGGGTCATTTTAAGCCGTATATGTTGGGGTCCGGGTGCCCCCCTCCCCTTCAGCCGGCCCCAGACCCAGCACCCCCCCCCCCCCCCCCCGCCCTGAAATTGGCTGGAAAGTGGGAGGGAGTCGGTGTATGCCCCGTTGCTACGCCCCCCCCCCCCCCGTGCTCTGAAGGGGCTTGGGGCACAACCTGCTTATGCAGTTTTCCAGCCTCGGTCGTCCCTCTCCCCTCTTCGAGGTGCCTTGCCGAAGGGAATCGAATTTCCCTCCGGGCCTTCGGCCGATCAAAAGTTTTCTTTGGTGCCTTCGGTGTGAAATAGTTGAGGCCAAACCTTTTTTTTAGCGCCACCGGGGGTCTGGGTCACATTGACGTGCCGCTGCGTATCCGCCGTCCGGCAAATGTTGTGGGCCTGTCCACTGGCATCGTCGTGTGTCATCTCCTGCGACACAATCGTAAGGCAATAGAATTTCTGAAACTGATTTTTCCGATACTCTGACCATTCCAAACTGATCAATATCCTATGTAAAGCATGTTTTAGCCCCTCTTTGTGTGTTTTTCACCGTTTTTGGGTGTGGGGGGGGGGGGGGGGGGCTCCCAAGGGTGCAGCCTGCAGATGCAGTTTTCCAGCCTCGGTCGTCCCTCTCCCCTTTTCGAGGTGCCTTGCCAAAGGCCACTGATGACCCCATTGTCTTTCTGCGCTTTTGTGCTGGCTGCCGCTTGTGCACACCTGCCATTGCCCAGAATTCCTTTCGACGGGGGGGGGGGGGGGGGTAGATTACCCCAACCCCCACCCTCGAACCCCCCTGCCCCGTCTGCGTGGCACCCCCAAGGCAGCTGCACCCACCCCCACTCACGGACTCGCGGCCACAGCACCCGCACGCCCTCCGAGTCTCCCAACGCCCTCCCCGGGTGCCCCAAAGGCCGCCCCCCGGGCCTTCCAAAGGGGCACCCCCTCGCCCCCCCCTTTTGGTGTGCCCCCCAACCCCCAGAGCCCTGCCCCCGAGAGCGCGTTGCAGGGCATAATTCGCCTCCGGTCGCCGGCGCCCTCCGGCGGTCCGGACGTGCGGACCGCCCGCGCCGTCGCCCGGCTGCAGAGTGGCGCCGGTCGACTGCAAGGGCCACGCGAGCCCTTCCCACGAGCTTTGGCCCCAGCTCCACCGGCGCCGTACGCGTACGTGTTCGTGCCGGGGCTGTCGGGTGTACTGCAGCCCCCCCCCCCCCCCCCCCAAGGGAAAGACCCACTGGCACACTCACTCGGCCTTGATGGCACGCCCCTCCCCCCACCCCCACCCCCGGGCCCCAGATAGTGATGAGGGGCCGAGGGCAGGCATGCCACTGGCGTCTGGTTTTCGCATGTGCTCAGACCAGAACAACACCGATACAAACAGCGCTCACCCCAAAGCAACGACCTGCGCGCCCCCGCCCAACGCCCTCCTGGCCAGCGGGTGTGTGCTGAGGTCGCCCCCAATGCACCCGGTGTTGCATGGCAGCCCCCCCCCCCCCTGGTCGGTGACCGAGCCGTGTCGGAGCGTTGTGGGAGGGAGGCCGGCACAGGGGCAGGAGGCGGCCCCATGGGTGCGCGCCCGAGGGCCCTCCCTGGCATTTGCCGTGAAGGCGGGGGGTGCGTGCCCTTCCACCAACTGCCCCCAACTGCCCCTTCACCGCCCGCACGTGCCCCGCACCCGCTGTCCCAACCGCCGGTAAGCGCCGTTGCCGGTGCCCTGTCAACCGCCCTCCAGCCCCCCCCCCCCCCGGCTCCCCCTCAAGCGCCCCCCTGCCCCCCCCCCCCCCCCTCATGCTACACCCCCGTTGCTGCAGAGCGCCGCCGATGCCGTGGCCGCCAGGCCCACGGTGTCACAACACATAGCGTTGGTGTCGCCCTCCAAGAACTGGTACACGACATCGGCCCCTCAATTCGTATGTCTGTGGCCCCGTACGCCCGTGGGACGAGTGGTGCTCGGGTCCGAGGGTTAGGGATGCCGCCGCGCTGGGGTCTGGGGCTGGGGCCGGGGCCTGCGGGTTGGGCCTTTGCGTTGGCCGTGTTGCTGCGGGGGGCGGTCCACCCCCCCCCCCCCCTCGTCCCAGCACAACCGCCATCGATGGTGTCACTGTGCCCCTCCGGGCCCACGGGGGTGTCCCCTTAGCCATCCCTGAGAATTTGTGTGCGGGCGGGGGGGGGGGTCACTGCCCTCCCGCTGCCGAGGACCCCCACACGCCCATCAGGCCCCCTACGTCATCAAGATTTCGGTGACTTCCAGTGACCGGCGGTTTGGCAGTACATTTGGTGACCGGCAGAAGAAGGGAAACAACTCGGGACAAGGGGTGGGCCTTGTGATTGGGGTGGGGCGTGCAGTCATCTGTGCAACACTTGATGTCGTATCAGAGCTATGGTCTCTTGCCCCGATGTTTGGCAGCACAATGGTGTTTGGTATGTGCGAAGCTGTATTTTGTTTTTACAGTTTTCTTTTACGTTTTTTTACGTTTTTTTTTTTACGTTTTTACAGTTTTCAAAGTTTTTTTTTACAGTTTTTGACAGTTTTGTTACGAGGCTGTGGGAATGACTGGTGACTTTGGTGCTGGCGACTCAGGCGGCCCCGGTTCCTTTCCAAGTGCTGCGGACCGGGGCCCTCCAGCTCCGGCATCGGGTGCACGGCCACTCCCCTGCGGCCCCCGTGGCACGCCAGGTGGCCGACGGGCATTGCGCCTTCACTTATTTGCGACCCCCCCCCCCCGACGAGGGCTGTGTGCCGTGTCGAGGGGCGGCGGGGCGGGGCCCCGGAGTTGAAATGCAGCCGTCGTGGCGGCTCCAACGGCGAGAGGAAGAGACCACGGAGCGTTGGGAGCACGCGCACTTGGGACGGATCCATCCCGAAAATCAAATCATTACTCACCCAAATGAAATACTGAAATGAAGATTTATGTCAAGAAGAGACCAACGTCGTCTTTTCTTAACGAGAACTAAAAACGTTACAAAAAAGTTCATGTCGCCGTCGAGGGATCGTGGTCGGCGCTACCGGGCCACGTATTTTTTTGTAGGACGTCACTTCCCCGCCCCCTGGGCGCTTGTTGAAGAATGGGCTGCGCTGGGCTCCGCCACCCCAAGGCCCCAGCATCCCCCCGCCCCCACGGGGCCCAGGATAGTGCCGCTTGGCATTCACCTTCGGGCCACCTCCTCCCCCAACGTGGCGACCCCCAACGGCAGGCCAGGACGGCAGTATGCAGCCGCTTTGCTCCCCCCCCCTCCACTGGGGCGTGGGAACGGTGGTTGACGAAGCACCGGACCCCAGTGGGAACACCCCCCCCTCGGGGCAAAACGAGGGCGATGGGGCGACACATCAATGCAGCCCCCCACCTGCAGGGCTGGGGCTGGGGCTGGTAGTGGGGCTGGGATGGCCTTGGCGGGGTACCCCCACCAGGGGGGTCCTTTGCGAACTAGATTTTTTTTTTAAAGGACCGGCCTTAAGGACCGCCCCAAGGGACCACCAACTGCCAACCACCAACCGCCAACCGCGACCAACCCCCAACCACCAACCGCCGCCAACCGCCAGCCGCGACCAACCTCCAACCGCCAACCACCGATCACCAACTGCCAACCGCCGCCAACCACCACCAACCGCCACTAACCGCCAGTCGCCAACCGCCAACCGCCAACCGCCGCCAACCGCCAACCGCCAGTCGCCACCAACCATGGCTGAACATCTGAGCCACACGCGGTTGTTCTGCAAAACTGCCGTTCAGGAACTTTTTTGCCCCCCTCTTAAGGAGCCCCCTGACCCCCACCTACGCGATGGTGCCGGTCTCACTTCTGCATCCACCGGCTTCAGGAGAAAAAAAGGGCCGCCACCGCGGCCTCGCCAACGCACGCGTGGAAGACAACGCCTCCAGGTCTGCCCTCCTCCCACAGCCATACCGATGGCACACGGGCCTCACGCTGAGCCATCGTGCCATCCGTGGACACAGTACAATGCGAATCGTCTGCCGTCACGCCGACCGTACGACGGTGCGTGGCATCAATGCCCTGCAGCCGTGCGAAGGCCTAGCGTGACCATGGGCCCTCACCGTCCCCCACTGTCATTCACAGTCCCCGATCCCGCCAACGGATTCCGATTACTTCACCCGAGCCTCGCGTCCGCTCCGGAGCCGGATACCAGTTTCAGTAAAGCCCCGGTGCTCGATCATTCGTCCGAAAGGTCTGCGCAGGAAGGCACTGCCTGCCCCACACCCCCCGAGCCCAGCACCCCCATACCCCCATACCCCACACCCCCATACCCCCACAGCCCCACAGCCCCACATCCCCACCCCCCCACAGCCCCACACCCCCACACCCCCACAGCCCCACACCCCCTTCTGTGCATTCATGTCGAATCACATGACACACGACACCCTCTCCGTGCCCTCAGATCCAACCGCCTGTACCCGGCCCTCGCCTGGTACAAGGGTGGCAGCAGTAGCCCCAGCTTCTCGCGGTCCCCGGATTCCACTCCGACCCGCCAAACCAAGTACCAAGGTATGCCGTACCGCGCTGCATGTCCAACAGCGCAGGGGCACCTTCCCCCCCCGTGTCCACGCATGTGCAGGTCATGACACACGCAGCGAAGCCGCCCCTACCATAGCCAAGGGTGCGACGGGGGGGGCGGGGCACATTGAGTGCTCTGCCACGCGGGTCTGCGGCCTGATGAGGCAAACCCACCCTCAGAGACCTGCCTTCCTGCTCTGTTTGTCCACCTGATCGGGCGTGTGTGTGTGTGTGTGTGTGTGTGTACCACAGGCACTGGGCTGAGGGCCGTCCAGAGGTCTGCACACCCGGGGGTGGGGGCTGGGGGGTTTTCAACTTTTGAGGGGGGGTCAATAGAGCCCTCAAACACTAAGAGGGGGGGTGGGGAAAGGGGCTCAATTGACAGGACCATTCATTTGTGATTGTGAAGTCTGGCGCCGACAGTTTATTTGACCATTGAAAATGGTCTATTGCCCCCCCCCTCCCCCCACTTCCACCACCAAATATATGGCAAATGATGACTTTTCTGAGCCCCCTCGACGCGCTGATTCCAAACTTTTTTTTTTTGCCGAATTTCGGGTGCAGGTCACCTCCGGGGCCCGGGGCTTAGTCTCCGTAGGATTTTTGGGAGGGCCGTCAATTGAGCTTTTGTTTTGGGGGGGGCTCCAGCCAGAGCCCTGCATCGACCCCCTCCCCTTCCCCCCAATTGAACTGAATACATTGGGGGCCCTGGGTGCACAGGGACCTGCATGGGGGCCCGGCTGTGTGGTCGGCCCTGTAGCTGCCCAAGCCATGTGGCGTGGACAACGTCAGTGCGGGGAGGGGGGGGGGGGGGTTCGCGGAGCGTCGCACAGGGTGTTGCACTTGCTGCGGTATCGTGCCACTCTGGCCCGGCCGGGACCGCGGGCAACTGCCTCCTGCGGGAGGTGGGACCTGGCGTTGACACCATGACACCATGACTCCCCCCCAATTGAAAGCCCGCCCACCCCCGGGGCAGCGGACATATCTTCTTTGTTCTGCCGCGCGTGTCACGAACCGCTTTCTCGCTTGTCCTTTGTGCCGTGTGGCCTGACTCGGCCAAGGGCCCGTTCGCGGCGTCCCTCGTGTGTTTGCCGAAGGCGCTGGTTCCGGACGGGCAATGGCC
>OZ038403.1:16215643-16218143 GCA_964036045.1 Eutreptiella sp. 'Long Island Sound 2002'
CTGTTTTTGGCCCTAAACGGCGGTTGTTGAAACTGAGGTCCGCCACTTGCGAATCCCGTTCCCGGCCGCCACCGTTGACTTTCTTGCTCAAACTTTGTGTGATTGTACTTCACACCCATAGGTATCATCCACCAAAATTTCACCCGAATCTGAAGCACCACAACGGAGTGATTTTTTCTCATTTCGCGCGTGCTGCTGCTTGCTTGCTTGCTTGCTTGCTAAACCTGGTAGGTCCACCCTAGACACTAAAAAGGGTTATAAAACCAAGACTGGTTCCACCAGCTCGGTGACCCTAACCCTAGCCGTAGCCCTAACCCTAACCCTAGCCCCTAGCTCTCACCCTAGGCTCGGGTTAGAGTGAGTTTTGGGGTCCAAAATGGAGAGCAATCATGTGGCAAAAGCAGCCATGAAGGAAATTTTTGGGATCTTGTGCAGCCCAAATTACATGGCTGGCATGGCCAAACCAACTGGCTGCAAAGGTTAGCATTATGGTGATGGTATGGTTAGATTGAGGGCAAGGGGAGGTAAGGGGAGCCTGTGCCCCCCAGCCCAAATGGCCCCACCTGGACCCCCCCCCCCAACCTCCACCCGCCCCCCAACCGACCCTCCCAACCGCCGCCCCCCCCCCATCGCCCCTCTTTGAACCCCCCCCCCCCCCCCCCCCCCCCGGGGGCCTTCGGCCCACTTCTACTGGGGGGGGGTCGCGTATAAAAGCGAGGAGACGTCCCCCCCGTGCGAAGCGCAGAGTGCAATGCAAACCACTCCTGCATACTATGGGTAGGGGGAGGGGCGTGACTCCCTCAGCCCGATGCAGCACCCTACAACTCCCTTTGCCTCTCTTCTTTGTTGTTCTCCTTCGTGCTCCACGCTCCTCCATGGTGATGCATCGAACCCCATACCCCACTCACACTCACACACACACTCATACACAGACACACTCACACACGGACGCAGGCACGCGCACACACACTCACACACACACACACACACACACACACTCACACACACACACACACACACACACACACAGTCACACACACACGCACTCACTCACTCACTCGCTCACACACACACACACCGTCACTCTCACACACCGCTGTCGCAACACCCGGGGGGAGGATTTGAACAACGTTTTGCCAAATTGTGCAACGGCATTTTAAGGTCCGTGGCGATTTCCCGAGGTGTTACTGTTCTCGCATGCGCGCTCCCTTGATGTCCAGGCAGGTTGCTCTACAGGATGCCGTGGCAGCCTCCACGCCTCCAAGAAACAGCAGCACCCGACCAAAGGCCAGGGCTGTCCTTCAGAAGCCAGATTTCCTTTTTTTTTTTGAAACACACGTCCATCGCCACAAGGGAAGTGTCCTCAGGAGGCCAGCCCAACATACATTGAAGAACCCACATCCCAGGTCAATGGTTGGCGGGTTGGCGGGTCAATGGGCGGTTGGTTGGCGGGCTGTGGTCACAGTCACAATGGGACATTGTGGGGGAAAAACATAAAGGGATATCAAACGGAGTGGACATCACAGAAGTGGGCGCCCCATACTCCAGACCCGGGAGAACTGGCTCTGTGCGGGTTGCCGCCCGCTGGGGACAGCCGTCATACATCGAGGTACACTGGGGGGGCGGGGGGGGAGGAGATGGCATTCCACTCACGCGGTGTGGGTGTTGGGGTGGGTAGACCATGGGAGGGCCAACGTGCCACCCGTTGGTGAAAAAATAGTAAACGAGGGGAGGGTGAGGGGCTGGACGGGGGGCATCAGGAGACAAACAAAGGCAGAGGGCACAGAGCAAAATCGAATGGCTGGGTCCTGCTGTGGCCGGCGAGGTGACTGGGGTGACAGAGTGCAAAGTATAGGTCCTTACTCGACGAATATCGACGATGCGGAGGGGTGTACGGGGGCGGTCTCGGTCGCCAATCGACGCGTCAGCCTGTGGCAAGCAGAGCGGGGCGGCGGTGGGTTGGGGGGGCTCATAGGGGTCTCAATTTGGTGGCCCAGTCGCCCGGAATGAAGGGGTTGGGCCTGGCGGATGCGGGCGGCACGGGAGGAGAGAGGACAGCTGTGACGGCATCAAGGACTGTTCGTTGATAGCTAGCTATCATCTTTCGTGCGGCTCTGGAGCCCCCGTGCGCGGTGTACAGGGCACGGAACAGGGAGCGGTGTACAGGGCACGGAACAGGGAGCGGTGTACAGGGCACGGAACAGGGAGCGGTGTACAGGGCACGGAACAGGGAGCGGTGTACAGGGCACGGAACAGGGAGCGGTGTACAGGGCACGGAACAGGGAGCGGTGTACAGGGCACGGAACAGGGAGCGGTGTACAGGGCACGGAACAGGGAGCGGTGTACGGGGCACGGAACAGGGAGCGGTGTACAGGGCACGGAACAGGGAGCGGTGTACAGGGCACGGAACAGGGAGCGGGGGATGGCCAAGCGCCCAGCGATGCGTAGGTCTCTTGGGACGGCGGTAGCTCGCCAGCGGGAGACTATGGGGGGCTGTGGC